>CAKNXH010000839.1:0-10124 GCA_932178445.1 Andricus quercusramuli | reverse complement strand
TGAATTTGGATTTTTGGTTTAGGTTAAATTTTTGCAACTTGACTGCTGAACATCTGAAACCGTTGTTAGGGTTTAGGGAAGGAGAGGATATGTTTAGTAGTCAACCTGCAATTAGAAGGAATTAAAATAATCGAAAATAAAGCATGTAACTATGAAATTAAAAATAACCATGACAAAAAAAATTGAAATTTCCAAACTTATGTTGCACACGGAGGAATAGAAATAATGTAAGTGCACGCATTTTGTGGATGGATTAGAAAGAATCAAATTAATCCAAAATACAGCATGTAGGTATGGAATTAAAAATATCCATGAGAGGTGTGTCTACTGCTCGCATTAAGAGGAATTAAAAAAATGGAAAATATGTTCGCCTGTATGGAACACAACACGAGTAGCGTTCGTTAAGGAAATAGAAAAGAATTGATTTCAGAAGTAAACCTGTTCTTTCGTTGGGCACCTCTCCCGACGGAAAATTAGCACATTCAAAAAAATTAAATAATGCTCACTCTTTCGTTTAAATATGAAAGTATTAATTTTTTTGAATTCTTCTCTTCTTACCGGGTATTCATAACGTTTCACGAATTTAATTAGAAGGCAGTTTTTGTCCATAAATTGTTCAAATTTTGTGCGAATTAGTTGACAAATCAATGCAAATCACCATGAACTCATTTTCATTCACTTATTTGTTCATGACAAATTCAATATGCTTTTTAACGATTGCTAAGCTTCCAAACAACTTTTCTGGATATTAATCTTCTGAATATTAATAAGTCCACATTCATTTTTATTGCACCACTGTGTGACGTATTTTTCGCGCTGACTCAAATTTAGACCAGATGTCAACTTTCTGCTGAGTGCTTTTGAAAGGAGCAATTTTCCATGGAGTTATTCTGTAAGTATCGCTTTAATAATATTAGCGTTGAATTCGCTCCTTGATGCACTCGTCAAGAGTATCTAAGTACTTGAGTCCCGCTATAGTGGTTTCCGAGATACAGTACGAGAAGGTCCAAGGAGGCAAGAGAGAGGCGCTTGCAAGGTCAGCGGAGTTGCGATGTTTACGTTTCGACGCTATAAGAAGCCACAAGCAAGAAGGAGAAGAAGAACGGTTAGGAGAATCCTGAGATAGTGTCTTTGTTGATTGAGGGTACCCCCGAAAAGTCCACTATAGCGTGGCTAGCGTACCTGTTGCACATCGTCATCTTCTTTTGCGCATGCTGTTTATGATGGGATTGTACTTCGCGGGGTGGGTTTGCCCTTCCCGTGACCCATATAAGGGCTGAGCTACATTGGATTTTCGCCATTGAGCATTCAAATTTGCGCGAGTAATAACATGGAAAATAAAATTTATTTTAGAGTGGCAAGTCCTTTACTAAGTTTAATTGGCCTAATAGGTTTTTTTTTAACTTACTCGTTATTTTTGTAATTTTAAAGAAAAGAAACCTGATGTGGTCACCTATTAACATCATAGTTTTGAACTTAGTGGTAGGTTGTGATTTGGTGATACGAGAATCAAAGTTATGTGTCAGGTGAAAAAATTGTGTTATAATTAGAGAAATTATTTTTTTTTGTGTGATTTAATATTCATATTAACGGCATTAACCAACGTTAAGCGATGCTCCGCGAGAACCGAGGCACAGTGTAGTGGGAAAAAATGCACTTTTTTCTGTCAAAAGTGTCCAGAGCCTTCAATTTTGGACCGATCTTCAATTCTTTTTTCTAAAATTAAAGTGCATTAAATTCTCAAGAAACGTAACTTCGAAATTGTTGTCTACTTATTTTTTTTTTGTAATATTCTCATTCAATGTATGAAAAAAGTGAGATTTCCCATACACCAATTTTTCATGCTGCAATAACAGCTTAACTAAACTTTAAATCATCTTAAATCAATGCATGTCAAATTACAGAAGACAAATATTTTGTTTATTGATCCACTTAATTGTTACAAACGAATTTAATAAAGAAATTGGCGAATAGTGTTATTTACGGTACAAACTTTTTGTCTTTTTGGTAAAACTGTTTTGCGTTAATGCAGGAACGACATTTAATGACGAAATATATATGAAAATTAGAAAAAATCATTGTTATAATAAAATTTTGTTGAAAATTTGTTTAATATCCTGTTTTCCAGACTCTCATTACTTCTTCCCTTCAGTTTATTCTTTGAGGTTCAATGATATACTAATATTACATAAACCTCAAGTTTGCAAAAATGCTATATAAGCTTCCAAGACTATACACTATTATTATTAATATTTTACAAATTAATTTTATTTGAAGTTTATTTTTTAAATTATGAATTCAAGTTATGAATCGATAATTAATTAAAAAAAATATATGAACATAAACAGAACCATTTCATTCATTTCATTCAAGCCGTCGCAATTAAAAAAAAAAAGTTTCCAGTTCAAAGTGTACCTACTAACTGAATTTCCTTATATCAAAGTAATTTCAAGTTAAGATATCTGTTCTTCGCACTCAATTAAGGTATGTCCGGAACACTAAATACTTTATATGTCGACGGTGCATTTACAAGTTTTGTTGCGAAAGCGTACAGTATCGTAATGTTGTACATTACGATACATCGGAGTGTAATGTGCCGAGTGATCTTCCGCTGTATCGTAATGTACAACATTACGATACTCTACGCTGTCGCATAAAAACGCGTTAATGCACTGGAGTCACATAAAATAATATATGCGCCAATGAGCGCAATTCGGGACTTCACGCGACTCGCTTAAAATGCTCGCAGGACTTATCTCGCCTCGGCTTTGCCTCGGCTTCGATCGTCCTGCGAGCATTGCCGCTTGTCGCGTAAAGACCCTCATTATGCACCTCGGCGCACAATATACTATTATAATATGTTGAATTATATTATATATTGAATGCATTTTATTTATTTATTTTTTACTTTCTGCATTTACGCCAAGGACGACTTCTTCAAATATTATCAAAGTACTAATATAAGTCTTTATTATTATTTTAATATTTATTACTTTATAAATTATTTTTCAATAATCTTGATTAGCTGTAATTGATGGCTAAAACCATAAATAGTAGTAGTGGAAGGTTGCCTAACGAACCTGTCTTTTGAGACCACGACAGAGTGTTGCAAAGGAAAATATAAATAGAAAATTCTTTCGAAACAAATAGGTTCCTTGGAAAATGATTGAAAAAATGTCTATTACGCTGGGCATCGGGCTATGCGCGCACTTATTACCCTTTCTTTGGAAAAAAATCTCGGTTCAATTTCCAATATTTTTTTGTAGATTTTACCAAAAATCTTATATGATTTGAGAAAGTTCTATATAAATTTCAAAAGTTTCTTTATCATAGCGAGAAAATTCCAGTGAATTCAATATGAATAACAGATTTTTCTCATTTACTTGAAATTCTTTAAAATTAGCAGATTATTTTTGTCATTGACAAAATTAACGATTTGAGATTCTCTTTATGCCTAGATCCTGCAATATGTCAAATTTCACTTTAAAAGTTTACACTTCAGAGGAAAAACTTTTTTTGGTTCAAAGTTCAAGTACTTAGTTAAAAGTGAAAGTACTTTGATAAAAATTAATTTTTTTTGGTTGATGTTTCATATTATTTTAGTTGAAAAAACTTTTTTATTGTTTAAAATTCAACTATTTTGTTGAACATTTTTTGTTGTTCTAAAATAATTTTCTTAACTGAAAATTTAACTGTTCCATGCTTGGTTGTACATTTATTTTTTTCAGTGGAAAATTCAGCTAGTTGGTTGAAAATTTCTGTATCTTGTTGAAACTTTATCTTTTGTTCTAGAATATTAATATTGTTAGTGACTAATTCACCCTTTTGTGTGGAAAATTTATTTTTTTGGTGAAAAATTAAACTATTTGTTTGAATAATTCTTTAAAAAAATCAAAATTTGGTTAAAAATTCATGTATTTTGTTAAAAGTCAATCTTTTTTTATTGAAGCTTGATCTTTTCGGTTGAAGATTCATTTCCTTGATTGAAAATTAGTTTTTTTTCATTGATAATTAATTTTCTAACTGAAAATTCAACCATTTCATTTCTTGTCGAAAATTTGTCTTTTTTTATAGACATTTGATCTTCTTGATTGAAAATTTATATGTTTAATTGACAATTCAACTATAAGGTTAAAAATTAATTACTTTCCTCAAAAATGTAACTATTTTGTTGAAAATGAATCTTTTTCACTGAAAATTTAGCTATTGTATGTTTGGTTTAACATTTGTCTTCTTCAGTTGAAAATCCAGCTATTTGGTTGAAAATTTCTGTACTTTGTTGAGACATTGTCTTTTTTAGTAGACTATTAATCCTCTTAATGACTAATTTACCTTCTTGGTAGAAAATGTATTTCTTTGGTTTAGAATTTAATTATTAGTTTGAAAATTCCTTTAAAAGTTTAAAATTGGGTTAAAAATGTATGTTCTTTTAATTGATTTTTTTAGGTCGAAAAATAACCTTTTTGGGTTAAAATCAATTTCTTTGATTGAAAATTAGTTTTTTTTCTATTGAAAAAAAAAATATTTTTGAACCAAAATCTTAACTATTCCATTTTGTGTACAAAATTGAATCTATTGACATGAAAATTCATTTTTTCGTTCAAGATTCATTATCTTATTCAAAAATTAATCTCTTTGCTTAAAAATTGAACTATTTTGTTGAAAATTCTCTTTTTTTGGTTGAAAAATGATTAAATTTGTTGTCTTCAAAATTGATCTTTTTGAGTAAGTTTTGGTTTTCAAAACTATTTATTTCAATTTGAATATGAAAACATTGAAAATTGTTAATTTATCACCTGTTGCAAAAATACAATTTTTGATTGGTATTTGACAATAAAGTTACTTCTGCTCATGTCAAATACAAATTTTAATTCTGATGAATATGTCTCGCTTCGGTTAAATAATAAAATTTGACGTTAGTTAACCTTCAATTTTCGTCAGGCTCATTAGGAACACAAGCCCTCCAACTGAAACTGAAATTCTCTATTATCTGTGTGAATTTTGGCAACATTCTTCCCTTCGAGTTTCTAAAATTACCCAATTGGCATTGAGGAAAAGCGACAGCAATGCTCTCGATGTTTTCGTGACACACCTGTTTTTTTAGAGAAGAAAAGCTATGATTCTTGAAACATCACAATAACATTTTGCAAATTGAAAATATAGAATAAAAATAAAATGAAACCAATGATCGCATCTGACAATATTATTTTCATATTGTTCATATTATATTAAAATATAAAATCATTCTTTTTTATATATGTTATCACAGAAAAAACAAATTGTGAATCTACCCCTAAACTCAGGGGACCATATCCCTGCAACAAAAATTATTCTTAGTAGTGTGAATGGTAGCAGTACACAAGGTATCGTGTCCCTCGGACTGGGGAAATCATCTGCAATAAAAATTATCCCAGAGTTTTTACTGTGATTACGAATGACCTCCCGGCCCCTTCCATTTATAGATATGTACAATTTTCAGAGAGGTAACATTATCGAATACGCTGATTGGTTTTACTTCATTTTCATTGAATATTTTCAATTTCCAAATTTGTTTATAAAGTTTAATCAATCATACATTTTTTAATGATACTAATAATGTAAAAAATCTTGTTTTCTATATAAGAGTGAATTTTCGATGCCTAGCGTATTCAACATTTTTCTTAAATAATTTTTTATTTCCTAACTTTCAGTGCATGAATACACAACTGTGTAATAAATATGAGTGCTTTTCGACTTATAATTATTTGTATATATTTTACTTGTACTTCTATAATTTATTATTGCGTATACAAATTGCAAAATTCCATAATTGATTTCAAGGGCTCACTAATTTTCTTTTGTTCCTTTTTATATTTCTTCCTCAAGTTTTTTTATCACTGTCTGCATCATTTACGAGGCTCTCTTTTACTCTACTTTTTCATCCTTCTCATTTTTATCCTGCCGCTCTGTCTCTACGATAATTTTGATCAATTTTCCCTCAAAAGCACGGTCATCCGAAAATGCAACTCCAAAAATCATATTATATTCTGTTTATTATTTTCATCCTTTGAAATATTTTTCTAACAATTCTAAATCTTAAATTGAATATATATCTTTTGAATTCTTTATAATTTTTCTTCATTTCAATTAGTATCAAATTAAAATCTTCAATTATTTCCTCCTTTTTCGTTCAATTATACCAATTACCGTTTAATAATTTTAAAATCATTTGATACATAAGGTAACAAATCTTAAATTGAATATAAGTATGTTTTTATGAAACTGAACTTTTGTAATGCATTTTTTGAATATTTTCATTATTTATCAAAACTAACAGCTCTGAACTGAACTTTTGAAAAAGGTGTGGAGTTGTGTTTCCACTCACGCCTACCATTTTTCATGTATACCCCTTCAAGAAAAATACTACCATCTAGATTCCTGGAATTTTCCTTTTTTTCACACTTGAAATTAGCTGCAACAAAATTTAACTTACAGTTTGTACTGTGAAGGTCTCATAAATATCAATTTTGGTAACCTCACTGCAGCACATATCGAAAGGAATATACAATTTCTCCCTATGTTTCACGCATACAACCTATTGTTTACATATTTTTCATTTATTCTGGAATTTTCCCTACAAATTAGTCAATAATGGATCGAGATATCAAATTTAAGTAAAAAAAACGATTTTCGCTGTAACATTTTCGGGATTTGGGGCGGCTGTTATTTACAGGTGCAAATCTTAATACGCCTATGTCACGCAGGCTATCATGATTTGCATTATAAAAAATGTATGCCAATTATGTCAATTCTATTAAGAGTTACAGTCTTTTCAACAAAACACGAATCGCACTAAAATGGTTGGAGGCGTTTTTCACTTTAGACTACACTTTTTTTAATATATATAGCCACTTTAAAAAGCATTTCCCCTTTTTACCTCACGGGTTGTTTAAAATGGGCATAATGAAGAGCAGGGCTGCTAGATAAGGGGCAAGGGTGTGATCTTAATCTGTCCTGTCTTTTCAGATATAGCCTCAAGAAAAAACGCTACCCCCTCGCTCCTAGAATGTCTCTTTCTGCATTTCTATTTTTAAATGGTATTTTTTTTTAGTTTTATCCTTGAAAATGACCTCTTTGGGCATTTTATAAACACTTTGGTAGTTAACGCATGAAAATTCATCGATTTACTAGGTTTCAAAAATATCCAGAGTATCCGTTTTTTGCATAACCTCACTACAGCACTTTTCGAAGAAATATGCAATTTATGCCTAAGTTTCACCCTAAAACTTACTTCAGAACTGATTATCAGTAAAATAATCTTGTAGTTGTAGGTGGCTTTGGCTGTAATTATCTGCATTAAAAATAATGTATTCCATCATGTCAATTCTATTAAAAGTTACGACAGAACATGAAAAACAAAAAAATATAAACACGTAAGTCTTCTTTTTGCTCAGCGTACTCGACGGCAAATAGTTTCCTATGACTTCGGAGGTCTCAAGACGTTGACAGTTGACGAAAATTGGATAGGTGCAAATTCACACAAATCTAATACCTTCCGTCATAAACGATGAGAATGTAAAAGTTCAAATTTCACAGTAAAATTATGGCTGCTATCAAAAAATAATTAAGGGTAATTTTGTAAGCCTTTTCAGGACAAGAAACTTTTCTGTGGAAATTTTTAGCGTATTTTGCATTGCTTTGCCTAAAATTGGAATTTTTCATTTTCATATGGCATTTCACACGTTTAAAACAAAAGCCATTATCCGTATCGAATAAAGGTTAAAGGCTATTTTGTAGAACTTCCTGAAAATTATCATTTTATCTCAAGACTATTTACCATATCTAGTATGGTTACTAAGGAAACTTGAATTTTTAATTTTCCTTTTTTTTAAATTTATTCTGCCCTTTTGGACCACAGAAGAATGTACTGAAGGAAATTTTGATAACAAAATTTGTTCGAAAGCCACCATGCCGTCAGATTACAGACAGTCAGACAAACAGACAGACAGATAGACAGACAGGCAGGCAGGCATACTCAGAAAACTGTTTGTTTGAATAAAACAAATTCTTTCTTTGATATAGAGTCAAATAATATTTTACTGAACTGAAGAAAGATTCGCTTTTTATTCAAATAGAGTTTATTTGATTCAAACACACTATTGTTTAACTTAAACAAATTTCATTTAAATCAATCAAACTCTATCTTTTATACAGGGTCGAAAAAAGTTTGTTTGATTCTAGCAAACATTTTGATCGGTGCATGTTCGTGAGAAACATTTTTTCTGATTTTGTGATTTCTTCTTCCATCATGCAATAAGTCTTTTAATTGTATAAAACGAAATGCCTGCTCAATTATTAAAGCTGGTAGAATAAGCTCCCGTATAAGAATAGATCCTGCTTATGGTGCTTAGCATTATTTAGTGAGGGGGCTTACATCGTCAAAAATTGTCTTAAAGTTTTTCACAGAAAGTTACTACAACATATATAATTTAATGTGCCTCACTCGTTAGCCTTTTTATTTTTTTTCATTAGGGGAACATGATCGGAAAGAAATTTAATTTTTCAATTTTTGATTAAATTATCTTAAAAATATTCTAAATTTTATTCAGGGTGTGATGTGTGAGTGTTTTTGCCTTGATAGCCACGCTCTCGGCCACGCTGGCACGGGTTTGATTACCAAAGCAGGAAGCGAGGATGGACGTGTTTTCAGAACATCAGCTCACGGGATAAGAAATTTGTCTGCGAAATTATTAAATTCAAAACAGTATACTCAAAATGGTAAACAAAAATAAAAATGTAAAATAAAAATTTTGGACAGGAATTTAAAAAAAGTTATGGACATTTAAGAAAAAATATGTGGCAATGTATGAAATTCGAAATTTCAGAAAGATTAAATCGGAAATTTGAGGAATATATGCGAAAGTTTATAGAAATTCACCGGAAATGTACGAGTACATTTATATTTTAGCAACAGCGACTCTATTCCTGATCTTTTTTAAATGTAAAATCGATTTTCACAACACTTGTCTGAAAAATAAGTCGCAAAATATAAACGTATTGATGGTAAACTAAATATTCAAGTATAATTTTTCGATTCGATATCGGATCAACACGTTGTACAATTGAGAAACAGTTGATAACTGTCAATTACTACTACATTAAAAATTACAGCCACGTATAGTATGTCTATATACATCTTTCTATGAAGATTGTTAATTAATTTTCCACTGTTGATTTGGTGGTCAATATTTAATATCAACGTTTTTTTCATAACTTATCTTGCGATAGAAAGCCCAAGTTCTATTAATTTTGAATCAAAATATTTAATATCTATTATTTACTCTTCTACATACGAGGTTTGTGCGGAAAGTATCCTACCTTTTGCATCTAGTTTTGTTGTTATAAAAAAAAGGTATTTGCCATTTAGGGGTGATCTCTGTGAGGCCCAACTAAGTGATATGGACCTGAGAATCTTTAGTCGACTAGTTTACGCAGGTGAGAGGTCGTCTAATCACGTACGCTTCGCATTTGAGGATGACGGAATGTACCGAAAAAGTGTGTGCATTAAGTTTGGTCAAAAACTTGACCATTTATGCGCGGAAACTATTGTTGTGATTCGAAAAGTATACGGTGATGAGATTATGACTGATACTCAAATTAAAGAGTGGTTTCAGCTCTGGTAGGCCCGAAATGGCCAAAACACCTCAAAATATGTGAAACGAGTGCGAGTGTAGGTATATTAATGTAGGTCGACTTTTAATGGTGAGAGAATTATAGGAGGACATTGGGTTTCCAAAAACTATTGTTTCGGAAATTTGTAGCTAAGACTTGGAGATAAGCTACTATACTCACTGTTTTCTTCGCGCAGAAAAAACTAAGTGTAAACTTTACCCGGAATTCGGGGTAAAGATTACCTGCAACAAAAATTACCCCATGTGGGTAAACTTTACCCGCACATCTAAGGTATTATTCAGCGTTTACCTACGTTCGGGAGTAATTCTCAATGTTTACCCTGAAGGCCTTGTAAATGTCATATTGAACTTTTGACAGTTCTAACGATTCGGCAAAACAGCCTTTATGAAGCCGCACTTATCCGATTTGCCTGTTACACCAACCATCAGCTAACTTCACTTCAGCGATTCAAA
>CAKNXH010000838.1:185616-205753 GCA_932178445.1 Andricus quercusramuli | reverse complement strand
TTTTAAGAATAGACAAATTGAGTTTATTAGAATATGCTAAAAATTTGTTCTTCTATCTTTAAGCACAATATTTGGCACAATTTTTGAAGAAACAGAGGTTGGGGAACACTTAAAAATCGTATCTTAAAACATTGAAAACTATTAATTAATGTTGTTCATTATACAGTTTTTAAACTGAAATAGGTCATAAATAGCTGAGTTCATCCAAGTCGTTCATTACTATTCTGAAGAATTCACTATAAATCATATTAGGGACTGAATGGTTCGGTTGTACACATCTTGCAGAGATAAGGAAATTTGTGATAGAGATTGTATTACATTCATGACAATAGTGAAATTTGTAAAAAAAAACTATTTAAGAGAAGGTCTCTTTTAATAGTAGACAAATTGAGTTTATTAGAATATGCTAAAAAATTGTTCTTCTATCTTTAAGCACAATATTTGGCACAATTTTTGAAAAAACAGAGGTTGGGAAACACATAAGAATCGTATCTTGAAACATTAAAAACTACTAAATAATGTATTTTATTATACACTTGTCAGACTAAAATAGGTCATGAATAACAAAGTTCATCCGAATCGTAAATTACTATTGTGAACAATTCACTATAAATCATATTAGGGACTAAATGATTCGGTTGTATTATATATCATGCAGAGATAGGGTAATTTCTCATAGAGATTGTATCAGATTCATGAAAATAGTCAAATTTGTAGAGAAAAACTATTTAAGAGAAGGTCTCTTTCAAGAGTAGACAAATTGAGTTTATTAGAATATGCTAAAAAATTGTTCTTCAATCTTTAAGCACAATATTTGGCACACTGTTTGAAAAAACAGAGGTTGGGAAACACTCAAAAATCGTATCTTGGAACATTAAAAACTACTAAATAATGTATTTTATTATACAGTTTTTAGACAAAAATAGGTCATGAATAGCTAACTTTATCCGAATCGTGAATTACTATTCTGAAAAATTCACTATAAATCATATTGGGACTAAATGATTCGGTTATATTATACATCATGCAGAGATAAGCAAATTTGTGATAGAGATTGTACCAGATTCATAAAAATAGTTAAATTTGTAGGAAAAATTATTCAAGAGAAGGTATCTTTTAAGAATAGACGAATTGAGTTTATTAGAATATGCTAAAAAATTGTTCTTCTATCTTCAAATATGTGAAAAAAGGGAAATGTTGGGATACACTTAGAGATCGTATCTCAAAACATTAAAAGCTACCGAAACATTTATTTCATTATAAGTGTTTTTAAACTAAAATAGGTCATACATAGCAAAGTTTATCCAAATCGTGAATTATTATTGTGAAGAATTCACTATAAATCATATTAGGGACTAAATGATTCGGTTATATTACACATCATGCAGAGATAAGGAAATTTATGATAGAGATTGTTTCAGATTCATGAAAATAGTGAAATTTGTAGGGAAAACTATTCAAGGAAAGGTATCTCTTAAGAGTTGACAACTTGCGTTTATTAGAATATGCTAAAAAATTGTTCTTCTATCTTTAGGCAGAATATTTGGCACAATATTTTAAAAAAGAGAGATGTTGGGATGATACACTTAGAAACCCTATCTTAAAACATTGAAAGCTACCAAATAATGTTTTCTATTATGAAGGTATATTTTAGATAAGTATATTTTGGACAAATAGTAACGTTGAGGTGAAAGTAGATTTTGAACCTTATGTAAAGGGCTCTATCAAGAAAGCTGCACAAATTATAGGCGACAATTTCGGATTTTTAAATCTCAAGAAATTAAATACTATAAAAAATTTACGTGGTGGATTACTAGATCTAGTCTTCTCTAGGGACTCTCAGAACGAAATAGTTGTATGTATAGACCCCTTGGTTAATAGTGATTCATTCCATCCACCATTAGAAATAAATGCCGAACTTAAAGGAAATTTTAACTCTTCAAAAAATAAGTATGTTATATTAGATTTTGGAAAAGCGAATTACCAACGTATACATGAATATCTGGCTGAGGTAAACTGGGACGCAGAATTTGAGCGAAAAGAGGTAGAAGACGCAACAAATTGCTTGTACTATCACCTTAATTTTGTAATTTCAAATTATGTGCCTCAAAAGATAGTGAAAATTTCAAAATATCCAAAATGGTTCAACTTTCATATCATAAAACTAATAAATCTAAAAAAAGCAGCCCATAAAAAAATATAAGGAAACACAAAAATTTGACGATTGCGAATTGTTCGCTTCTCTGAGGTCACGCTGCAAAGCATTAAATGACTCATTGTATCGCAAATATACTGATAAAATAGAGACAGGGACAGAAAATAATACAAAAAACTTCTGGTGTTTTGTAAATGATAAACAGAAAGAGGCAGGTATTTCAACTAGTATGTCATACGATGGAGTTGAAACCGACAATGGTACAGAGATCACTAATATTGCTTCCTATTTCGGATCTGTCTATGAAGACAAAATTTTAGAGAATATAACAGTCGATTCTGATCACGACATCGGTTTATCAAAAGTGCAATTGTCACCTGAAGATGTGAACAGCAAAATTAAACACCTAGATGTAAATAAGAGCGCTGGCCCAGATGGAATATCTATAGAAAAAATTGTATCTAAAGCTCTGAGAACGTTGGGATTTATCTTGCGCTTTGCAACCGATTTCCGAAGAGTCTCAACTTTCAAAATCCTTTATACGTCAATTGTAAGGCCAATACTTGAATATGCGTCTATAGTCTGGAACCCATACTCTGATGTTCACAAAAAGAAACTAGAATCAATACAAAATCGTTTTCTGAAATCAGTAGCTTATAAATTGCGCATATCTAGAGATTCAGAATATTTGACTACAACTTCTGAAATAATCAGACTCGGATCTCTTGATAGGAGGAGGAAACAGTCAGGACTTATTTTCCTATACAAACTGTTGAATAGTCTTATAGATTTTCCCAAATTACTTGAACAGATATCAATAAGAGTTCCTTCTAAAGAACTAAGGCATTCCCATAAATTTAATTTCTCAGTACCTGATCATAAAACAGAGTATGGCTTTTACACTTCAGTCTCGGATATATGCAGAACTTTCAATGAGAAACTCTCTGATTTTCAAGATATTAATATATTTGGTGGATCACTTGATACTTTCATAGCAACTTTAAAGCGAATAGTTTAGATACATATTGTTTAATTTAGAGATTTCTTGTGCTCTCTAGCAAAGATGGATACTAGACGATATAAGCTAAAATTCTAATTCTAATTATAAGTAACTTTATATATATTATACTTAAGTGCTATCTTTTTCCCATATTGTTTATCGGAACATTTATCAGATAATGACGATTAAATGTACAAAACTGTAACAACAAAGGAGTTTACCGTGAATAAATATCAAGATCAATCAATAGCTGAGTTCATCCAAGTCGTTAATTACTATTCTGAAGAATTCACTATAAATCATATTAGGGACTGAATGGTTCGGTTGTATTATACATCTTTCAGATATAAGGAAATTTGTGATAGAGATTGTATCGGATTCATGAAAATAGTAAAATTTGTAGGAAAAACTATTCAAGAGAACTACCCTTTTGTTTACTCTCTTTGTCTACTCTTTTGAGAATAGACGAATTCAGTTTATTAGAATATGCAAAAAAAAATTGTTTTTCTATCTTTAGGCACAATATTTGGCACAATATTTAAAAATCTAGAGAGGTTGGGAAACAAACTGTATCAGGTTTATAAGTAGGGTCAGGTTTGTCTCCATTTTCCCCATTTTGCAATATTCCCATTGCTTTATTTAAATTGAGATCATTTATTTTTGGAAACCAAAACTTACCCCCTAACGTTAATTTTTGCTTCTTTAATCCAGAATTGTATCTCTTTCTTCATTTTTTTTATTCTGTGATATGAAGATTTTCACTTTGAAATCGACACTTGAGATGTCATCAATATTTTTGGAGATGAACATCCCTTGAAGAAATAAAAATTGCTCAAAAACCGCTGTTTTCAGTTTTAGCATATGGTAACGACTAAGTTGAGGTTGGTGTTTATTATTCAAAAGCGCTTAAAATGTAAATTTGTCCTCCTTCACAAAAAATTTCGTTAATGTAAGACTCCATGATTGAACTGTTTTATTGATGAATTATGTAAATTAAGTTACAAACCAAAACCTTAAATTCGTAAACGCTTGTTATTTTGACATTTTCGATGTTTCGAAATGTCGACATTTTTGAATAATTTATTCACCATTAAGTCAGTAAGTTTACGATTCATGCCATTTTTTGTAAAATAATGAAATTCTTCAAATGTTTTAAAATCAAAATTTAGCAGTATCGAGTATTATTGCAGTATATGAAATTTTCTTCCAAGTATAAATAGTACCGTACACTTGAGAAATTAATAATATTAATCTGAAAAATATTGTGTTTTCCGAATACGTTTAAAATAGTTTCAGTGACAACGGTCGTACCAAATTTTATAAGTTATAATACACAAATTAAGTGAGACCAAAAAAATTTTGAAGCAAAAATGGAAGAATTAAATTTTCTTTCAAACTAATTAATAAGTATCAATAAGTTGATATTTCCACCAAAATTATTTTAATTTTCAATCAAATACGGTTGAATTAAATCAAAAAGTAAGTAAGTAAAAAGTTGAAGTAAATCAAATACAAATTTTCAGCCCATTATTGAAATGCTGAACCAAAAAAGACTAATTTTCAAACCAAAAAGATAAATTTTCAAGAACAGATTCGATTTTTTAACCAAGAATGATTTTTCAATCAGTAATGAAAAAAATCTCATCCAAAATGTTGAATTTTGAAGCCAGAAGGAATGATTTTTAACAATAAAATTTGAATTTACAACCTAAGCATATGCGGTTTCAAAAAAAGTAACCAAAGAAATGAATTTGTAACTAAAATGATGAATCTTCAACCCAAAAAATAAATTTTTAATCATCAGTTTAATTTTCAACCCAAAAGATGAGTTTTCTACCCTAAAAGACAAATTTTCAAAAAATAGATGCATTTTTGACAGAATAGATGAATTTTCAAGCAAGAAAATTGAGTGTCTAAAAAATTACTTGTTAGCCAAACATATTAATTTTATATCAACAAAGAATAACTTTTAACAGAATACATAAATTTCCAACTAATTTTTGAATTTTTGAAGGCATTTTTCACGTAATAATTAAATTTTCAAACAGTGAAAAGAATTTCTTTTCAAAAAAGGGAATCTGTCACCAAGAAGATTAATATTCTACCAAAAAAGACAAAGTCTCAACAAAATACAGAAATTTTCGAAAAAAAAAGTTTAATTCTCAACTGAAACATATGAATGTTCAACCAAACATAGAATAGTTACTTTTAAGTTTGAAAAATAATTTACAACAACAAAAATTTCAACAAAATTGTGAATTTTTGAACAAAAAAAAGAGGGTTTTCAAAATGCATTCAAATTAAATTTACAAAACGAATTTTTAACAATGTAGTGATAATAACTTTTAATAGAAGTAGCGAAAATGAACTTTTTATGGTAAGTTTTGTTTTTTAAATGATTATTTAATTGTTAATAATGAGAAATAAGAATTAAAAAAAAAAAATTGTCAAAATCTGACGAATTCTGACCTGGAACATGCACTGTTTTTATAAATTTCCTTTTTATGAATCACAAATAGAACTAGTTTCCAAATTTATCCGTTTCGTATAAGAAATTACATGTTTCAAGATAAAATTAGCTAATTCATTCATAATCCCTTCGAACTTAGAATTATAATTTTGTTTCAAAATTTTCTGTCAAAATTCTACTTCCTCACGGAAATTCCATATCTCCGTTTGCAAAATTATAATTCTTCATTAAAATGACTTGTCCTAAGCCAAAAATTTTAATTCTTCACTAAAATTCCCCGATTAAGAATTATAAACATTTTAGAAAATTGTTATCCCAAAGTCAAAATTATAATTCTTCACTAAAATACCTTGTACCTATTTGTAATTTTAAATCGATTTGAAAATCTCCTGTCTCGAAGTCAAATTCATAATTATTTTCTGAAATTCCGTGTTTTAACTAAAAATTATAAATCCTTGAGGAAATTGCATTTTCCAAAGTCAAAATTATAATTCTAAAATGTAATTTCCTATTCAAAAGTCAAACTTTAATTCTTTTAGAAAATTCCCTGTCCCATGCAGGAATTGTATTTATTCACAAATTTTTCTGTCATTATTCAGAAATATAATCAATTATACTTCTTTACGGAAATTACCTGTTTAAAGTAAAAATTATAATTCTGAACAAAATTTCCTAATCTAATGTGAAACTAAAATGCAAATTATAATTCTTTACGGAATGTCTGAGTTCTGTCTGAAAATTAGGATTATTTAAGAAAATTCACTGTTTCAAGTTAGAATTTTAATTCTTTCGCAAAAAATCCCTTTTCGAACTGAAAATTATAATTTCATAACAAACCCCCTCTTCCAACTAAAAATTATAGTAATAAAATACATGAAACCACTTTTAATTTGCAAATTAGTATATTCGATAGGGAAGCTATTTTAGCGAAACTTTTTTATTAATTTTAAATTTCGGTCTCAACTAATACCTAAGTCATTTCCTGTTTTTATTTTCACTTAGTAACCCATCAAACTATTTCCTAGAGTCTCCAAGGTATAAGTGTTTCTTTAAAAATAAAAAAGTTAAAAAATTTATGATAATGAACAGTTATATTTTAATTATAATCATTGAAATACTCGAAACTTTTATTGTTTAATACCATCATGTAATTCACGAACTAGTTCTAAAATATAATTCTCGGCTATCAATTTTAGAAGAATCGTCAAGAAATCTCATCTAAAGATATTGTATGAATAAAGAAAGTAGAATGAATCTTTAAACATCATAAAAAAAGTTATTGCGTACTTATGGTTTCTATTAGGTCTCTGTACAATCGCTAGTACTATTAAAGTAATAATGGTTTTCCAATAGTACTCAGTAATGATTTGCGGAAACCTAATGGAGCAATCGTTCTATTTTCTGATAACTGCTCTCATAAATAAAAAAGAATAATTACTTAAAATGTATAAGAAGAACCATCGACTGTAAATTATTTTTGATTTAGCATCCAGGAAATAACAAATTGGTATTTATAAGAAAAAACTTTATTCATTTCGACTAGTTCCAGACTATGTCATTCAGAATTTGTACAATAACTTGGTATCTTGTTTTAAAAATTCTGGATAAAATTGTCTGGAAGATTATGAAATGAATGAGGTTTTTACTCATGAATGCCAATTCACTGAAAAGGTGAAATCTTATTCTGAACACCATGAGGCTAATTAAAAACATCTTCATGCAAATTAATTACACTTGCAATCCAAACTTTTTAATTTCGATGTTTTCTGACAAATGATAAATTAACTTAAAATTTATTCACATTACATAATTAACGCAATATGCAATTTTATTCCATTTTCAGATAAATACGATTTCGAGAGCTTCAGAGTGTACTGTATTTGATTAAAAGCCAGGATTGTATAATTTGAGATACAATTCAATTTGTTTTATCCATATTCTACAGACAATCAATGTGGAATTTTAAAAGTGTACACAACAATTCAATCAATGAAACGTACTGTAATACTAGTAGTCACTTTTGTATGTACAAAACTGAGTATCTAAAGCGTATTCTAGAAAAAAATTAGTTCTGGTAAAAATTCTTTTCAAAAATAGTTATTCAAATTTTTGTGTTTCGAAAATTTTTCAATCGAATTTAGTCTGATTTGGATTGATAAAAATTCCATTTGAACCCGAATCGTTTAACTCCCTTTAGAATGATAGAATTGATGTTTGAAGCATATTCAATATTTTTTAGATAAATTTTTTCAAACAATTTATTTTTTATAAGCCACAATTTTTTAAGGTTGGATTTTGAAATTACCTGAATTAAAGATTTTTGGGGAACTGAAATGGAGATATGAAAAACGTAAATACAATATTCAACAATACCTTCTTTTTAAAGTAAATAATGCATTTAATTGATTTTTCAGAAGTCGTACATATGAGCATATGCTAAAGTTTGCACCTTCCACAATTATAGTAAAATTGAATTTTTGATTTTCAGTTATTTGTTTGTGCGATCAAAATTTGAATTTTTAAAAAATTCGAAAAGTTGTTATGAAAATATTGTAGGGTGTTCAAAAATCAACGCTTTCCTTTGTTTCACTTTTTTTCATATCTTGCTTTCCTTGGCTTAAAATGTTCATGCTTGTTTGTTTTTTTGAATTTTGAAAACGCTATAAGTCCGATTTTTTTTTTCATCAGAAAAAGTCGTAAGGATAATTTGTTCGCCTTTTTGAGTAATACTGATAGCCGTATATAGAATTTTTGAATCTTGAAAAGCAGTGGTCTCAAAAATTTTCAAAATGTGCTAACATTTTGAATTTTTATCCAAAATAGCTTGCTAACGAACTTGAGTTTCATTTTAGGACACTTGAAGAACCAAAGGCCAATCCAATCTGTTAATTTTTTTGAAAGTTATCGTGCTAACAAACAAAAAATCTACAGACAGACTAACATACAGACTAACGGACATACTAACAGACATACATTTTGTAAAAACCTGTTTTTCTGGTTCAGGGTTCTCAAAACGTGGACATTCGACAAAAAAGGGGATGGGAGGGGTAAATTCTTAGACAAATCTGATACCTTCCCATTATAGAAAGAGAATTCAATAATAATTTGTCATGCTCAAAAACACAATTTCTTTTCTTCTAAAGCTTTAGAGGCCAAAAATCACTCTATAAAAAAATGGGGGATACATTTTTGTCAAAGAGGTATAATTTCAAACTTCAAATCATAAGCTTGGGTATTTAAAAAATATGACTTGGTAGAATTATATCTAATGAGGAAAAAATGTTCCTATAATTTTTTTTTCAAAGTAATTGTACAAATATTTTTTCAGGGAGTATAATCTTAGGGGATGGAGACTTTCAAATTTCTCAAAATCAGATGAGTTAGACTTTTTAATTTTAAATATCAGGAAATGTGTATTCATTTATTTGCTAAAAGTAAATATTTGAAGCGGAGGCCCGAGTTAAAAAAAATATTATGGTTTTTCATTGTCACCCTAATGGAGACCCTAATAATTTATTCTTTAGAGATTTTCTCTTGCGTTAATGGTAACTAAAAAACGTCAAAAAATAACTTGACTAAAAATTGTCGGATAAACATGAAAGAAGTACTTTAAATGGTATAATTTTTCTCCGGAAAACACTTAATACACAAATAGTTTCAATCTGGTTTTCACCTTCATTTCGAAATGCGTCAATTTCCTTAATATAGGGGTGCGTCAAGTTAGAATATGTGCAAAATTAGTTGCTACCTTCCTATTGGAGACTTGATGATCGAAGAGATAAAACAGATAGAATGGATAATAGATCTCCTGAAAGTACCTGATTCAATTTTTTCTTTTTAGTACATAATTTTAAGTAACAAATCATTCTATAACATTTTTGACGCGTCCACAAAAAAACCTCATCCGGGCGGTGTGGTCAAGTAACCGAGTAGGCCACTCTGCAACTACTTGCCAACTTTTATTGTGACGCCGAACATACGCGTCCAGACCACGTTCTAAACATGATTCTTAGAGTAACAGAAAATCAGACCCATACAGGAAAATATAAAAGAAAACCAGAGGGAGAGGAGAGAGCGAAATCAAGAAATGCTAGAGAGAGAAAGAAACAGCGTCGCGACGCATAACGTCGCACCAAGCCAGCAACACAGCACACCCTGGGAAGCTCTCTGGATCGATAGGCAACCCTCTTCAATGCTCGAAAAGCGAGTGAGAGAGACAGAGAATTCGAGTAGCAGATAGGGGAAGGGGTGTGGGGGGATGATATATATAAGGGGGGAGGGATGGGGGAGACAAATTGCCCGAGATCTCATCGTGCTGCTGATGCTACTACCACTGTTACTTATTCACTATACCTGTAAATAACATCCAATATATCTGTAGATTTGTCAAATTTGGTTACAAATATTGTTTAAATAAAAGCAATCGAATTTTATGAAGAAAAAAAAGCCAAGTTTGGTGATGGAACGAGAGAAGGGTGTTCCTTGCCAACTTTTCTGCTCACTCAATATACCAAGATCCGAGATGTTAAATATCCGAGGTGTTAAAGCAAATTGCGCATGCGCATATCATTAGGAGCCTTAAAAAATTAAGTAAAGTTTTTTGGGTGGGGGGCTAGGACAACGATTTTTCAATTCTAAATATAAAAATATAATATAATATAAATAATAATAATAATAATAACCCCATCGCCCGAGAGCTCCTGCTCTTGCAGTCAGCCGCGTTGCTTTGGGCTAACTCCCCAATGCAACGAATTATGCGGTTACGACACAAGTATCGCGCAGTGCCACCCACAATAGGCCTCTCTCGGATGGAGGCCATGGTTCAGTTGGGAGTGGCAATAGGAACGAACCGAGGCGACGACCAGGCAATGACCCCGGACAAACGCGAGAACATCGATTTAAATGGTCGGACCAACTCAGGAGGGACCTTCTTACCTGTTGGCAAAGAAGCTCACCGGCGCGGAGAGGATTCGTGAAGAGGTTGCATGACCGTTGGGGCAATATGCACCCGGAATATGCTCATAAAACGCCTCAGTATTTGAGAGATCAGGTATCCTTCTTGCGAAAAAACGGATATGAAGCTGTTTATCAACAGGAAGAGGAGCAACATCCTCCAGCGAACATTCCACCCGTTCCAGCAAGACCACCTTTGCAGATAGCCGATAATGTCAACATGAGAAGTAGGAGATCTATCCACCAAAAAGTCTTCCTCAGGATGGACAAATTAGCTGAAGCTAATACTGCTCTCCGCGATTTGCTCCCCGAAGATGCTAATCTCTGGAATCTGAACTGTGTAGTTTACGAGAAGGCGGTCTCCCTGCTTAGCGACGATAGAAGTAACGAAACTTCGGTACGTCTGAGTAAGACACGCGAGCGTATTGCACAGCTTCAGTTCAAAATTGAAACGGCGAGACGGCATGCATCAAATGTTCAGTGCGTGATTAGCTACATAACAGCAAATAAAAAGTTCACTCCAAAAGTTAGGGCACTTGCTCGAAACTTGAGGAAAGCAAATCACGCGCTGAACAAGTGTAAACTGTCGACCATCAAGCAGCACTGGACGCAAAAAGTAAGATCTCTTTCAACAGCGAAACAGCGCCTTGAACGGCGAGTTAAGTGGATTCAGGAAAATTCCACCTTTTCTACTAATCCTTCCCGTCTGTTCAATAAAGCGTCATGTGTAGTTAAAAATCCGCCTAGTCGAGAAGAGATTCAAGTCTTCTGGGAGCAAGTATATGGAGATACTTATCAGCTGAATGAAGACTCTTCCGATATATCACTCTTTCGTAACTTTTGCCAAAGGCAAAGGTTACAAGATCCAAAGGAAGAGTGTCCACTAATTACTGCTGAAGAAGTGAAGAAAGTTATCGCTAGAACTAAGAACTTTTCGGCGCCAGGGCCAGATAAAATCAACAACTTTTGGTGGAAGAAGTTTACTTCTACGCACCAACATCTAGCTCGTATATTTACTACTTTCTTAAACGGAGAACAACCCGTCCCGCAGTGGCTAGTGGAAGGACGCACGGTATTGATCCCTAAGGCCGGAGATTTGTCATGTCCAAAGAACTACAGGCCCATAGCTTGTTTAAACACCAGCTACAAGCTATTCACTGGCATCCTCAAAGAGAGGATATTGACATCTATCGAGCCGGTATGGAGTGCAATAGTCGAACAACGTGGATGCAAGAGAGGGCTGGCAGGTTGCAGGGAGAACCTGTTAATAGACAGGTGTATTACCCAGGACTCGATCAGGTATCGACGCAATCTGTCCATGGCTTGGATTGATTACCGTAAGGCATTCGATAACACGAACCATGAGCTTCTTATCAAGCTCCTTGAGTGCATGGAGGTGCATCCAAAAATAGTGAGATGCATAAAAGAGCTTATGCTCTTGTGGCGGACAAGATTTGTCATAACATCTGACAAAAGACAAGTGACTACAAGCTTTGTCACATATAAGAGGGGGGTCTTTCAAGGAGACTCTCTAAGTCCGATACTTTTCTGCATTTCCCTCTTGCCTCTATCTATTGTGCTCCGAGGCAAAAGCTCTGGATACCTATGTGGCCCGCCGAGCAGAAGAGAATATAAGGTCAACCACCTTTTATACATGGACGACCTTAAACTCTTTGCTTCCTCAAAAAAGGACCTTAACATCCTTGTAGATGCGGTAAATAGGTATTCTAAGGCGATTGGCATGAGCTTCGGACTGGACAAGTGTGCCTGCGTCCACCTACACTAAGGATGACTAGAAACTACATCATCCAGTGACGATCGGGATGTTCAACTCATAGGCGGAAATACCATTCAACATCTTGGTATTGGAGAAACATATACATATCTTGGAATACCGCAAGCGGAAACCCAAAATGTGCATAACTTGAAAACGGCCCTTGGAAAAAGGTATCGCCAAATTCTCAGAAAAATTTGGGCTTCCGAATTATCTGGAAAGAATAAGATCCAGGCGACCAATATGCTGGCCGTTCCTATACTGCTCTACACGTTTGGTGCAGTAAAATGGAACGTCGATGAGTTGAAACAACTTGATCTAAGCACACGCAAGATGATGACAATTCAACGAAGTCTTCATCCTAGATCTTCCGTACCTCGAATATATCTCCCTCGCGATAAAGGAGGTAGAGGATTGCTAAGCTTAGAGTGTCTTCATCGAAGAGCGGTTCTGGCTACAGCCTGTTCAGTTCTAAAAAGCACGGATTCCCTTATGCGACTCGTACATCAACATGAAGTCGCCAATGCTGCGGTGTTTCTATACCATGCAGCAGATAGGGCCGCAGAGGAGCTTGACCTCCCATTTGATTCCAGCGACATTACACATGGCCTAGCATCACTAACACCTCTGGTGCTCAAAAGTCGTATACAGGAAGCAGAACATACGCTTCTACTAAGAGAACATGCTGAGAAACCCCTCCATGGTAAGTTCTACGGCATCCTACGTAGAGAAGAGCTCTCGATGGGTCTGAACAACATGTTTCTCAAGTCTGCTGGATTGAGATCGGAGACCGAGGGATTTCTTTTTGCCTGTCAAGACGGCGTCATAGACACCTTAGTTTACCGCGAGCGCATAATGAATATACCTGTACGCGATACCAAGTGCCGAGCGTGCAAGCTAGAGCCCGAAACACTTGGACATGTTCTCAGTGGATGCTCTAAATATGCACGCTGCGCGTACATAGAGAGACACAATGCAGCTCTAAAAGTGATATATTACCATCTTAGGCATTTCTATGGTGTTGATCTGTTGCCCGTCTTGCCATACGCCCAGTAGGCATTTCTATGGTGTTGATCTGTTGCCCGTCTTGCCATACGCCCAGGGGGAACTCGAGTCAGTCGTGGAGAATGATCAGTGTAAGATCTACTGGAATTTCTCATTCTCCACCACTCAACGTATCAGTACTACGAAGCCTGACATTGTCCTCCAAGATCTGAAGAACAAGATCATTTACGTGATTGAATTCTCGGCACCAGCCGATGGTAATATCACGGCAAAGGAGGGAGAAAAACAGGCGAAATATCAAGCACTTCTTTTCGAGCTGAGTAGGCTGTACCAAGGCTACAAAGTCCATCTTATAATTCTCATACTCGGCTGTCTTGGAGGTAGGAAAGCTGCATTTATTAGCCAACTCAACAAGATTCCGGCTTGCCAGCGTCAGGCTCATTTCATCGCGAACCGGATGCAAAAGGCTGTTCTCCTGGGATCACTCCATCTGGTCCGTCAACACTGTTCCTCTTAAATTCTACAAAGATTGGTAGCTCTAAAAAAGTATCCAGAGGTGAAACCTTCATCTCCAACTGTCTTGTCTGCCGCGTAAGGTCATCCGCGGCTAGAGACCTGACTCCAGGGAACAGTGTTGCCCGATGTTATCACGCGTAAATTTCCCGCTCTTGCTTACCCTCTAGGACAGAAGGAGCAGAAGCGGATGACGTACACGTTCCAGTAGCTTTGGGATTGGTTTCTTTAAGGAATCATGATCGAAGCTTCCGGAGCCTACAACTTCTCTAATATAAATACTAAAAATTAAAGTTAAACAGATTTTATTGGAAATAACAGTCTGCCAACTAAATGTAAACAAAAAATGGCGGTACTTTATTGATAATTGTAACATTATTACTTGTAATTTACATAATAATATTAGTAGTCTGTATTAATATTACACGGGAAAAATTTGACTCTCTTACAGTTTTTTAAATAATTGTTTTAATGGAAAATTTAAAAAGTCCATTTTCGGTTGGAAACTTACCTTTTTTAGTTATAAATGCAAATATTTGGTTTCAAAAAATATATTTGGTTGTAAATTCATCTTTTTGATGGTAGACAAATAATTTTTTTTGTTTGATGCAACTGTTTTGGTCGAAAAATTAAATATTTTATTGAAAATTTGTTTGTTTCTTGTTATTGTGAAATTTAACTATTTAGTTGAAAAGTATATGATTGTGAAGAACCTTTTAAGGAATAGAATGAGCTTTCGCAAATTTAAATTTAATGAAAATTGCGACTTTTCCATGAAGCTAGAGGAAAAATACAAATATGATAAAGATTATGTAATTTTGACCTTGACTTCACATCTAGAACATACTTAACTATTCCAGTTGGGGTCAAAAATTGACTTATTTAGTTGAAAATTCGTCTTTTTTGGTATAAAATTATCTCCTTAATTGAAAATTCATATTTTTGATTGAAAATTCATATTTTTGGTTGATGATTGGTATTTGTATTTTAAAGCAAATAATTGAATTACCAAGCCAAAAACATGCGTTTTTTAGAAGACAGTTGGATTTACAACTCAGAAAGGAATAGTTAAATTTTTAGTTAAAAAAGAAAAAGCAACCTGTTTAATTCAACGAAAAAAGACATTTTTTAACAAAATAGTTAAATCCTTGAGAGAATTATGAGTTTTCAAAAAACAAGATTAATTTTTCACCTAAATATATTAATTTCCAATGAAATAGTTACGTTTCCAAGCTATTATCAAGTCGAATTTTTTATAAAACATTTCGCTTCTCAGGCGGAAAAAAAGTATTTCTAAGAAGAAAGTTATTTTTTAATCACGGAAAATTAATTTTTAACGAAATAGTTAAATTAACAACTTAAATATATACAATTTTCTACCAAAAATGGAATCCTCAAATGTTCAGTTAAAAAAACAACTAATTTGCAGCAAACGAGCAAAAATTAATTTTCAGGTCGTTCAATCCAAGTAAAAAAGACGAATTTTCAACAACAAAAAATTAATTTTGCACACAAAAAAAATAATTTACCCCAAAATAGTTCATTTTTAACCAAGTATGTTAATTTTCTAACAAATCGTGAAATTTTCAAGCCAAAAAGATGAGTTCCCTACAAAACAGTTGAATTTTCAATCCGAAAATATATAAATTTCTCAAAAAAAAAATGTCTGCAAAGTGGTTAAACTGTAAACCAAGTACCTGGTTGATTATTGAACCAAAAATTAAATTTTTAACAAAGAATTTAATAGTTGAATATATTTTCATTTCAAATTAAAAACATTTGATTATCAAAGAAAAGACGAATTTTCAATAAAATAGTTCAATCTTAAACGAAAATAGTTCAATTTTTAACCAAGGTATCGAATTTTTAACCAAAAAGAATGAATTTCCAAACAAAAAAATTAATTTGCCACCAAAAGGGACGGATTGTTAACAGATTACATGAATTTGAACCAGAAAAGATCAATTTAAATTTCAAAATATTCATTTATGTAAAATATATTTGAATAATAATATTAATATAATACTAAATATTAATATTAATTCAAAGGAAGAGTTCGACATTCAACCAAAGAGTTGATTTTTCCAACCAAAAGTAGATTTTGTGACCAAGAATATTAATTTTTTGCAAAATATGTGAATTATCAACAAAATACATACATTTTCAATCAAGTACTTACATTTTCAACTTAAAAATATGAATTTCAAACCAAAAATGGAATAGTTAAATTTTCAAGAAAATATTGAAATTTTCAACCATACGAGACGAATTTCGAACCAGAAGTAAAATAGTGAGGATCCTGACAAAGTGTAATTCATTTGGTTTCGATCGATTACCGTTAAATTTTCAGTTTAAAAAACTAATTTTTATGAAAAAAAAGAATTTTCAAGTAGCTGAGTTCAAGTAAAAAAGAAGAACTTTCAATAAGATAGTTGAATCCCTGAACACAATGATGAATTTTTAACAAAGGAGAATAATTTTCTATACAAATAAACGAATTTTCAACAGAATACATGAATTTTCTACCAAATAGTTGAATTTTCGCCTCATAAAGTAGCATGTAAGGACACAGACAAAGTGTAATTAATTCGGATTCAACCGATTACAGTTGAATTTTTAGTTGCAAAAAAGCTAGTACTCATAAAAAATCGAATTTTCAACTAGATGAATTCAAGTAAAATAGAAGAATTTTCAACAAAATAGTTGAATCCCAGAACAAAATGATGAATTTTCAAAAAACGAGATTAATTCCTTACCCAAATGGAAGAATTTTTAACAAAATGTATGAATTTTCTACCAAATAGTTGAATTTTCTCCTCATAATGTAGCATGTGAGGACCCTGGCAAAGTGTAATTAATTTGAATTCGATCGATTACCGTTGAATTTTCAGCTTAAAACAAAACGAATTTTTATCAAAGAAAAAAATTTCCAACTATTCGAGTTTAAGCAAAATGGGAGAATTTTCAATAAAATAGTTAAATTCCCAAACAAAATGAGGAATTTTTAACAAACGAGATCAATTTCCCACCCAAGTGGACGAATTTTTGACAGAATATATGAATTTTCTACAGAATAGTTGGACTTTTATCTTACTAGATTATTATGTGCGCGCGCAAGCGCGCGCTAACTTCTGCATTACTTTTTCTAATTTTTACTCAATTTTCGAATAACTAATTATTTCTTAACATTTAACGGTCATTTTTTAAATGTAAGCATTGTAAACAAAATTAATCAGCTAATTCTTAATTAACCAGTTGACAACATAAAAAGTATGACAAAATTATTTTCATTGAAACTTTCGAATAACTTTTATTTTATACAATATATTTTTCTTTGCATTTGGACTTTTCTTTTATTAAATTTAATTTATTAATAATCTTTTAACTAATTCCAGAAAATGTAATCATTAATTACTTTTCAACCAGTAAAAATTGAAATATATGCACATATAATTTTGAAAATTGAATTCGAAAAATCACTTCACAACATCACAAACATTTGAAAAAATGATATAATCGTAATGGAGATATTTTAAAGCAAAAATAATTTTTTATCATAAAAATAACAACCAATATTAAATCACATAACCTTAATGTAAACAATCAATTAATGTGACTTATTTGAATACAATTCAAATTCAATCTTTATGTAATCCAATGTTTGGAAAAAAAATTAATCAGTCTATAGTTAATAATATTTAATTCATCAATTCATAGCATAAAAATCAATCACCAATATTATTTGCATTGAAACGTCAAAATAATTTGTATCTTACATTATTCTGAAAAATTGAATTATTCATAATCTTTTGAACTAATTCCATAAAAACTTAAAACATATTTAAATATAATGATGAAGATTGAATTTAGGTAATTATCTCACAACATCGTAAACATTTTGAAAACTATGAAATTGGAATAATCTTACACAAGATGTAGGTTACCTTTTTTCATATGAATTCAAAATATACTTTTTTTTCATTTGAAATTGTATTTCAATACATTTAATTTCAGTAATGACCTTTAAAACTAATACCAGAAAAAATGTGAATGTATGTACATATTAATTAATCATATCACAACATAAAAAGTAATAAACAGTTATTTTCAGTGAAACCTTCGAATAATTTTTACTTCATATTTTTCTGAAAATTTGAATTAATAATAACCTTTTAAACTGATTTCATATAAAAGTGAAATATATGTACATATAATATTGAAAGCAGACTTTAGATACTTATTTCACAACATCACAAAAAATTTACAAAAATTATCCAATTGGAAAACAAAGGTATTTTAAACGTGAATAACTTTTCATTATCAAAATTATAGCTAATATTCAATTGCATAGCCTTCAAGTAAATAATAAATTTATGTACATTCTTAATTCAGGCAAATTAGAATTTAATCTTGATGCGAGTGAATATTGTTAAACAAATTGATCAGCTCATAATTAATTAATCTGTAAACGATATAAACAGAATTAAACTATCATTTTCATCCAGGCATTCAAGTAATTTTTACTTTACATTTCTTTTGAATTTTCACTTTCATTTCTGAAAATTTGATTTATTAGTAAACTTTCACAGTAATTTGTTAAAAAATTGATACATATTTACATATAATTTTAAAAATTAAATTCAGATAATCATTTCACAACATCACAAACATTGATAGAAATTACATAATTGTAATAGAGGTATCTTAAATCAATTAGTTCAACAAATAAAAAGCATTAAACTAATCATTTCACAACATCACAAACATTGACAGAAATTACGTAATTGGAATGGACGACGTTCGTTAGCGTATCATTTATCACAAAATGGCGACTATCATGATCTGGACCAATGGAGGTTACCTGTTTTTATATGAAAGATAAAGTAGCTTGTGAGGATCCTGACAAAGTGTAATTAATTTGAATTCGATCGATTACCATTGAATTTTCAGCTTAAAACAAAACGAATGTTCTCGAAAGAAAAAAATTTCCAACTAGTTAAGTTCACGTAAAATGGAAGGATTATTAATAAAATATGTGTATCTTCCCAAAGAAATGATGAATTTTCAACAATAGAGATTAATTTTTAACCCAAGTGGACGAATTTTCAACAGAATATTTGAATTTTCACCTTATAAAGTAGCTTGTGAGGACCCTGAAAATGTTTAGTTAATTTGAATTCGATCGACTACCGTTGAATATCCAGCCTCAGATGAAATTAATGATTGTAAAAGAAAAGAATTTCCAACTAGTGAAGTTCAAGTAAAAAACGAGAATTTTCAACAAAATAGTTGAATCCTCAAATAAAATGATGAATTTTCAACAAACGAGAATAATTTTCTACCCAAATGGATAAATTTGCACAGAATGCATGCATCTTATACCAACTGTAATTTCAAGCGTGACCCCTCCCCCCTCAGATTGGTAACGTAGTTCATGGACGGCCCCTTATGTGGATGCCGCCTTAATTTAATGCATTTTTATCAAAATTTGTGAAGCTCGTCGTTGTCGAATTTTATTTACATTTTTTATTGCAAATTGCCTTCATGAATATTTCAGAACATAGATTGGAATCCATTGTTATTAATTTCAATGTACGATGCGATGTGTGAAAACTCAATGCAATAATTGCAAGAGTGTTTGGCTTTGTAATTGGATGCCTATATGTTTGATTCTATGAAGCTGTATGCAAACTAATGTAGGCATATCGGGAGCTCCAAGTTATATATCGGAGGTAGTTTCCTCGTTAGAGGTATTGATTATGTCGCACCTTTGAAGTAAATCTTGAATGAGGATCGATGAACTAACGAAGATAACAAGTATAATCTTGATTGGGAAGAGTCCTTCACCTCTAGGGATTGTTATTAATTATTTGATTCCAAACTGAAATTTTATTTCAAATTTTAGAAAGCGGAAATGGAACGATGTGGAAAAGTAGCAGATGAGGACCCTGAAAAAGTATAATCAACTTGGATTCTATAGATCACGTTTTGGTTTTGTGCGTTAAGAAAATAGTTTCGAAAAAATTCTTATATGGGGACCCTGAAAAAGTATAATTAATTTGAATTCGATAAAGAGACATTCTTCGAATTCGCGCTTCAGGAAAATAGGGTTGAAGAAATTCTTGTATGAGGACCCTGAAAACGTAACTTGGATTTGATCGACAAACGCTTTGGTTTTGCACTATAACAGAATACAACAGAGTTGAAAAACTCTTATATGAGAACCCTGAAAAAATATATTCAACCTGGATTCGATGAAATAATGAT
>CAKNXH010000838.1:119810-149221 GCA_932178445.1 Andricus quercusramuli | reverse complement strand
AAAACCAAGCTATATAACAATCAAGTCAAAAATATTCACTTCTTTGGTTCACAATTTTACCATTTGATTAAAAATTAAATTCATTTGTCGAAAAATCAACCATTTTGTTAAAAAGTCATCATTGAAAAATTAATTTTGTTGTTGAAAATTCATAATTTAGGGTTAAATATTTAAGTGTTTCATTGTAAAATATTGTAGAGGGTTTAAATATTTTCTTGACAATTCAAATTCTTTTTGGTTTCAAAATCAACTTTTTTGTGAGAAGTCATCTTTTTGGATCAATTCAAGCGTTTTTATTGAAAATTAAAAATTTTTTTAATCGACATATCAACGCTTTTTAAAATACAGTTTTTGTAGAGTCATCATTTCAGTTGAAAATTCAATTTCTTTTTTGAAAAATTAGTTTTTGTGTCAAAAATGTAATAAATGTGTCGAGTATCTTTTTTTTTTGCTTGAAAATTCAACTATTTTGTTCGAAAGTCATCTCTTTTTCAAGAAATCAATTTTTATGTGGAAAATTTGTCCCTTTTTGCTGAAAAATTCAACAATTTAGTTGAAATTTTGTTCCTTTTTTTGACTAAACAATCCTTTTTGTTTTATAAATTCACTTTTTTGTTGAAGAGTCGTATTTTGTAATAAATTCAATATTATTTCATCTAAAATAAAAATATTTCTCGGTTAGAATATCAACTATTACATTTTTTTATTTGAAATCATCTTTTTTGGTTAAAAATTGTATTATTTGGTTGAACATTTGATGACTGGGTTGAGGATTCAACTGTTTTATTGAAAATTGAACAATTTGTTTGAATGTTTTTTATTTCTTGACTAAAAATTTTTATTATTCAGTTTTATTTTAATTATTTTGTCAAAAATCAACAATTTTTAAAAAAGTCATCCTTTCTTATATAAAATTCAATTAATTGGTGCAAAATGTTCTTTTTTGTTGAAAATTCAGAATTTTAGGTTAAAAACATAACTATTTCTCAATAAATTCCTTTTTTTGTCTTCAAAAATTCCACTATTTAGTGGAAATCTTGTTTTTTGGCGGAAAAATCTTTCTTAGTTAATAATTCAACTTTTTTGTTGGAAATTCGTCTTTTGGTTTAAAAATCCATCTCTTTCCGTAGGAATGTCTTGTTTTTAGTTAAAAATTCAACTTTTTTATTGAAAATTGGTAAGTTTTGGTTAAGAATTTAACTGAGTGGTTAAATTTTCAACGGAAAAGATTAATTCTAAATGAAAAAAAAAACTTATATTTGAACAAAAAATATTTTAAAAATATTTTAATATTTTGAGTTTATTAGAAAAAAAAAACAGTTAATAAATTTAACCAAATACGAGGAATTTGCCAAAAAATAGTTAAAGTTTTGATTCAAAATACGAATACTCTATCTAAAAAAAGCCGAAATTTAACAATGTAGTTGAATTTTCGACCCAGGAAGATGATAAAAGAATAAATAAATTTTTAACAAAACAGATGAATTTTCAATCGAAACTTTAAACTTTGAACGTGTTCCAATTAAATAGTCAAATTTTCAAACAAAATATAAAACTTGAACCAAAAATCCAAAAAGTTGAATTTTTAAGCCAAGAAGAATAATTTTGTAGAAGACAGCAGAATTTTTAACAAAAAATTTCATTTCTATCAAAGAAGTTCCTTTTAAATCAAGAGGGATGACTTTTTTACGAATAAAGATGAATTTTTAACATAAAAGCAAGAATGTTCTGTCCAAAAATGTGGAATTTTTCACCAAAAAAGACCATTTTTTTAAGAAATAATTAAATTTTTGAAGAAAGAACTAAATTTTTAACGGAAAAGTAAAATCTTTAATTGAAAGAGATGAATGATGCCAAAAATACAAAAGTAGACTTCTGAAAGAGGAGAAAAGGGGAAGTTTCTTCATAACAGGGGGAAAAATAGTATTTTAATTAATTTTTTTCAAAAAAGATCTCTTGATCTCTCTAGTAGCTTAATGGGAAAGCACCTGACCAGAAATCAGAGGTTCCGTCGTTCGAGTCCCAGCGGCGCGAAAGAAGATTTTTTTTCCGAAAAAATTAATGAAAATAATTTTTTATTTATAGCTCCATCTAGTCTAAAAAATACGTCAAAATTTATGATATTCTCTGAGGATAATACATACTCCTAAAAAAATAGTATTCCCTCAAAAAAGGGGAAAAGAGGAGAATAGGGGAAAAAGTGTAAAGCCTGCTTTTATTTTCCCAGCATAATTTGTTTCGTGTTTAATTTTCATACTGTTATAAAATAGCTTTGAATTCGACATAAAAGCATCGGAAAAGGGCTTCGGAAAGTGAGTTTGAATCGAAAGCGATTCATTTAATGAAACCTTCAGACGCCTTAGAGCTAATTTCGAGAAATAACGACTGTTGCCTTTTATTGCGAGAGACGCGAGTGTCGTGAAGGAGCGAGTTGAGAAGGGGGATGAAAGTGATTTTGAAGGGCTGAAGCTAATTGCCAGCGTCCTTGGGTTTACCACAAAAAAAGCCACCGATTACGCGGGGCCATTATTCTTCTTTGCCATTCCCAACTCTTCTCTCGCCCTTTTCGAGGGGAAAAAAGGAAAAAAGATGAGGCTTCGTACTTTCAGGCAAGCTTTAACAAGCACCAGTCTGCTTATTATAGGCCTGCTCTTGTAGAGAGAGGAAAAGAAAATAGAAGAGAACACTCAATCACACTAACAAGTTTATGCTTCGTTTGTTCTTAATTAATCATGCGATACAAAAAATAAAGGAAGGTAATTTTTCTAAGTTCGTGTTCAATAGGAACACTTTAGGGGCCCTCGATAAGCCACGTTACAAATTTTAGGTGGGGAGGGGGTCACATAAAAAACTACGGTTGGTAAGAAGAGTAGGATGGGAGGTCAGAGAAAGTACGTTTTCTGATGACAAAATTAAACAAAGTTTGTGACTTTTGGGAAAGATGACCCTGCAGAAGGCTTGCAAACCAAAAAAGGCTTGCGGATCGAAAAGCTTGCGGACTGAAAAATGCTTGCAGACAGAAAAAGACTTGCGGACCGAAAAAGGCTTGTGGACCAAAGAAGGTTTGTAAATCAAGAAAGGCTTAGAGACAGAAGAAAACTTGCGGACTGAAATATCTTACGGGCCGCAAATTTCTACAGACCAAGAAAGGCTTGCGTATCAAAAAAGGCTTGTGGATCGAATGAAAACTTGCAGATCGAAAAAGGCTAGTAGACTGAGAAAGGTTTGCGGACCGAAAAAGTTTGCGGACTGAAAAATGCTTGCAGACAGAAAAAGACTTGCGGACCGAAAAATGCTTGCAAATCAAAAAAGGCTTACAGACCGAAAAAAAGGCTTGCAGACCGAGTAGAGCTTGCAGACCGAAAAAGGCTTGCGGAGCAAAAAAACTCTTGTGGACCAAAAAAGGTTTGTAGATTAAAAAAAAAACTTACAGACAGAAGAAAGCTTGCGGACTGAAATATCTTACGGGCCGCAAATTCCTACGGACCTAAAAATACTTGCGTATCAAAAAAGGCTCGTGGATCGAATGAAAACTTGCAGATCGAAAAAGGCTAGTAGACTGAGAAAGGTTTTGCGGACCAAAAAAGTTTGCGGACTGAAAAATTCTTGCAGACAGAAAAAGACATGCGGACCGAAAAATGCTTGCAAATCAAAAAAGTCTTACAGACCGAAAAAGGCTTGCAGACCGAGTAGAGCTTGCAGACCGAAAAAGGCTTGCGGAGCAAAAAAACTCTTGTGGACCAAAAAAGGTTTGTAGATTAAAAAAAAAAACTTAGAGACAGAAGAAAGCTTGCGGACTGAAATATCTTACGGGCCGCAAATTCCTACGGACCAAGAAAGGCTTGAGTATAAAAAAAGGCTTTTGGATCGAATGAAAACTTGCAGATCGAAAAAGGCTCGTAGGCTGAGAAAGGTTTGTGGACCGAAAAAGTTTGCGGACTGAAAAATGCTTGCAGACCAAAAAAGACTTGCGGACCGAAAAATGCTTGCAAATCAAAAAAGGCTTGCTGGCCGAAAACGGCTCGCAACCCGAAAAAGACTCGTGGACCGAAAAAGGCTAGGGAATTAAAAAAGGCTTAGAGACAGAAGGAAATTTGTGGACCGGAATAGCTTGCGGGCCAAAAAGGCTTGCGGACCAAAAAAGGCTAGCACACGGAAAAAGCCTTGACAATCAAAAAAAGCTTGCGGACCGAGAAAGGCTTGCGGACCAAAATAAGCTCGCGTGGCTCAAGCCAAATTCATTTTTTGCAAGTCGTTGCCTTTTTATTAATTTCAAGCAACGTAAAATAAAATAATAAATACGAAAATTGGTTTTGAGAGGTCTCCTAATAATTAAATTTCTTTTACTTTCAAAGAAAAATCTTTTCGAATCGAATAAATATTTAAAAGTGTAATTGTTGTCCAATTCTAAATATCAGTTAATATTAATAATAATTCTGTTTATATTCCTTATTTATTTCACAAGATTTTTTAGCTTTTTTCGATTCCTGAGCTTTTTCCTTTCCGCAAAATTTTTTCGGCTCACGAGCTTTTTTCTGCCTGAGAGTTGTTTTTGGCCTGCAAGCTTTTTATGGTCGCTATTCTTTTATACTTTTTAAACGACTCTTTAGAATTTTTTTTTTTTTGTGAAAAATCGTTTTTCATTGTGTTGTTTCTTTTGATTAAAAATTGATATTTTTAATTGAAAATTGATCTTTTTTACTAGAAAATTGACTTATTTGGTTGAAAATTGGTCTTGTCGCTGGATAAAACAATTTTCGATTTCAAATTAAAATAATTCTGGTTTGAAATAGCATTACATGTGGCCATCGGAATTTATCTTGCTTGGATGAAAAATCAACTAATTTAGGTTCAAAGTTGAATTATTTTGTTGAACATTTATTTTCCTGGATATCTATTTAAATATTTTCTTAAAAATTCGTTGTTTTCGAGTTCAAAATTCAACTATTTTGCAGAAAATTCGTCTTTTTGGCCTAAAAATTCAACAATTTGATTGAAAATGGAATTTTTTTTTGGTCTTCATAATTTTATTCGAAAATTCAACTATTTAGGTCGAAAACTGAACTATTCGTTCGAATCCCCAATTTTTTTTATCTCATTGTTTTAGTTCAAAATCATTCTTTTTGGAAAAAAATTATTCTTTCAGCAGCAAATCTAAATATTCCATTTTTATCCTTTATAAATTTGAAATTCAATGGAAAATTCATGTATTTTGCTAAAAATTCGTCCTTTCAGTAGAAAATTAATCTTTCTCATTGAAAATTCATCCATTTTTGTTAAAACTGTCCAAATATTCTGTTCAAAATGAATCTAGTTTGGATTTAATTATTTTTTATTTGAAATCAAAATCTTTTTTGAAACATCAACTATTCCATTTTTGTATGAAAATTTATCTTCTTTGATTGAAAAATCACCTTCTTTTTGTTTAAAGTTGAAATACTTCGGTAATCATTCTATTTCATTGTTCAAAGGTTAATTTTTTGTTTAATTTAATTATTTTAGTATTGAAAATTCAACTGTTTTGTGGAACATTCCTTTTTTGGCTAAAAAACTGAAGAATGTGATCAACAATTTTTGTTTAAAATTCATATTACTTTTGTTGAAGATTTATCTATTTTAGTAGAAAATTCAAGTATTTGGTTGGAGGTTAAACAAATTCATTAAAATTGAATTATTTCATTAAAAATTCGTTTTTTTGCTCAAATTCGACTGGTTGAAAATTTCGTTTTTTTGTTGTTGAAAATTAATCTTTTTTATTGAAAAATTCACCTATTTAGTTGAAGATCTAGCTATTTTTTCAAATTCCTCTTTTTTCGTTATATTCAAGTGGTTGAAAATTTGTCTTTTATGTAAAAAATAATTTCTCAATCTGAAAATTTAACTATCCCATCTTAGGTTGTAAACTTATATTTTTTAACTTATTTTTTGATTAGAAATCATCTATTTTGTTGAAAATTTATTTTTTTTTGGTAGAAGCTTGATCTTGGTTGAAAATTCATATTCTTAGGTGAAAAATTCAGCTATTAAATTAAAAATTTAACTATTTTGTTGAAAGTTTAATTATTTTGTTAGAACTTCAATTACTTTGTTTGAGTCATCTTTTTTTGGTCAAAAATTCAACTTGTCGGGTTGAAAATTATACTGGCTTTTATAAGATTCGTCTTATTTTCTTGAAAAATCAATTGTTTGGTTTAAACTATTTTCGGTTGAATTTTAATCTTTTTCATTGAAACAAATCGAATATTTATTTGGAAATTCACCTTCTTAGGTGAAAAAATTAATCCATTTTGTTGAAAATTAAATATTTGATTGAAAATTTATCTTTTCTGACTGAAAATCAACCTTTTTGTTGGAAATTCCACTATATTCGAAAAAAACGTCTGCTCGGCTTGAAATTTAAGCTATTTAGTTATCAATGCAACTGTTCACTTGAAAATTAATTTTTTCTTATAAAAATATATCTTCTTGGGTGGAAAATCAATATAGTATAAAATGTTGTTTTGTTTTAGAGAATTTAGTTCACGTTTTTTTGAAAATTTCTGTCTGTCTGTTAGTATGTCTGTTAGCCTTTCTGTCTGTTAGTCTGTCTGTCTGTGAATTTTTATTTTGTTAGCACGATAGATTTCAAAAGAATCAACCTATTTTATTAGGCATTGGTTTTTCTACCCTATCAATTCCCTATTTTTGTGAAAATCATCCTATTTCCCTGTTTTTGGAACATTTAGGAATATGAAATCTGATATTCGAAAATTTTTAAATCAAAGATAGCCAAAATTGGAAACGTAGTTTATAGTTGGCCCCTTTTTAACCCCCTACCTAATCGACATGTCTATTTGAAATTTTTTTGAAAATTTGAGAGGAAGAGTAATGGTTCAGCAATTGGGGGAAACAGTTCGAGAATAACGTGATTGGATCGAAAAGGGGGTAGGGTAACATAGAAGGCCAACGGTTATGGGGGTGCCTATAGCAGTAAAGCGCACGATTTGATGGGAACCAATGCATTTGAGCTTATCACCTTATCGCGAATGGGTATACCCAGCTAGCTGTCTCCCACCTCGGCCTAACCGCCATAAAATATAGAGTGAACCCCCTTCCTCTTCCACCCCCACAAATCGACCAATCCACGAGCCACCCCAAGCAAACCTCACCCCTTTACACCATTCTACTCTCTCGAGTGACACAAAATCCCAGACTGTTGAATTTTAATGGTACTTAACCATTTTACATTCTTCAAATAAAATTGGATTGTCTGATTCAATATAAAGGTCATTCCAAACATTTTCTGTTTAAAAAATAAATCCATAGAATGAAGGATACCAGTTTAGTCAGAGAATATGAGGAAATCATTATTTATTCACTGTTTACAATAGTAGTAGATTGGAGAAAATCTGGTTTGAAAAACTTTACGGATAGTTATAAAAGTGGTGGTTAGGAGGTTTTAAAATTAGTTTAATTGGCCACGCTACCTTCACAAACATAAGGTAGCAAAACCGCTTCAGAATGGAAAAACAATTATTTGTAGAATCAATTTATTTTACCTTTCTTTATTCACATTACAATTATTCCCTTTGAAATATGAATATATACACCTGATATTTTAACCAATTGAAATTTATATTTAGAGATTCTGAATTGGAACGCCAGTAAACCTGATCAACCATATCTCGTATTCATTGAAATTTATGGATACTGTTGAACGAATAACTTTGTCCTACTTCACAGTTATTACATTCTCATCCTATAATGAGAAGGTATTAGATTTGTGTTAAATTTGACCCCTCCCCCCTTTTTTTGTCAAATGTTCAAGTTTTGAGACCCCCTGAATACACAGAACAGGTTTTTACAAAATTTATATGTCTGTTAGTCTGTATGTTTGTCTGTCTGTTCGTGGACGGATATTAATAGTACTTAGGAAGGCGAACAAAATATTCTTATAACTTTTTTTGATAGAAAAAAAAGCCGGAGTTATGGCATTTGCAAAATTCCAGAAAATGAATGAAAATGAACATTTTAAGCTAAACAACGCACTGTACGAAAAAGTCAGTAGAAAACAATTTTCACAAAGAAAATTCACAAAAAACTAATAAAGCTTAAACAAAAGAAGCCGAGAGCGATGCTTTTAGTTTTTGCAAAATGTCGCGAGGCATTCAAAACATGGTGGAGCGTCATGGTGATTCTCACGATAGCTCTTAATTTTGTAATCCTTTTTACAAATAATTTCCGTGACGCTTATCAAAATTAAAAACAACTAATCTTATCCATATCGATGTTCTGGCTCTTAGATCAAAACACTAAATTTATATTATTCCGAGAGACAATATCCATTAGGGAAATAATTGCATAAACAGGTCCAGAATTTCCAGTGCTTGTCATTAACCTATTCAATTTCTGTTTGAATCTTTGTAAAGAGACAATTTATTTTTTTGATCTCTCGAAAATTTGCGAAATTTTTAGTTCTCTGGTTCCCTTTCTTCTCCCTTTCCTTCCTTCTCCATACCCTTTCCTTCTCCATAGCAGCATGTTCTTGATCACAATTCGATACGCGACAAGATTTGGGTATTGTGCTAATGCCGCTAATGATCAAACAGAACTTTTTTTTCTCCTTTTTCAAATTGTCATTTTTGTGTCGCAAAACAAGAAACTCATAGTTTTGAAGGTTAGCTTTGAAGCCTCCGCCCCAATGCCCCTACTACCACAGATTCTGGAACCTGTTTATACGATCGTAATTAAGGACTACATCCGAGAGCTTCCAGGACAACAATAACCAATCACCACCGTCCTACACATTCTATTCTCTAGGCGCATCCTGATTAGTTGGTACATTGTGATAAATATTGCTTTCTATGTTCATGTGAACAACTCAATTTGAAGGAAAAAATGCAAAATTTCTATAAATTGTGTGTTTAGGGAATGTTTTAAATTTGTATGATCCCTTCTTTCTCGATAGCGTTTTTCCTTCTCATGCCTCATCTATAGTGCTTAGGTGCTCAAACGTCAGGGACAGGTGCTCCGCAGTTCTTACAAGCACATTCAGAATCCTGTATCACATTAGTACAAATCTCATAATTAGGAATATGAGTACCCCTTTGTCCTTTCAAAATTTGGTGGACCCTTATGCTACAGTTACGTTATGGTCAAGCATAATCTTAAATTTTGCGCCACTTTCCCCAACCTTCGTGAGAAGTGTTGTGAATAAACAGTGACATCTACCTTGTCACATATCATATGTATGTTATTAGCCAAAGTTGTCAACCTTTTTACTTAATTGTTGCAAAAATGTTTCTTTTGTTGACTAGCGTTAATTTAATTTGTCTGTGGAATGATTGTTTTTGATCTACTGGTCTTGTTGAAAATGTTTATTAAAAAACACAAGCTCTCGCTCAAGGACTTGGAGCCTCATCAGGAATACATTTTTTTCGGAAAGATACATGGTGATCCGAGTAAAGTGTCGATTTCATCTGCAGGGACACATGTCAAGATATTATCAACCTACCTATAGTAGAAACTCAATTGAAAGGGCAGTTTGAAAAAAAATATATTTTTCAAGTTCTTCCATTACCTGATCAGAAATTATACCGGAAAGTGCGGATCCCATAGGGGTACAAAAAATTTGTTTATAAAATTCATTCTGGAAGATGCAATATGCAGTGTCTGAGAAAAATTCTATTAGTACTCAATATTGTTTAACTAGTTTCTTTGCATGTTTTCTAATTTTAAACCAGTTAATTTTGATATTTTTCAAAACAAGTTCTTTAGGAATATTATTGAATAATGACTTGACATCTGTAGAGGCTATTTTGTGATTTTCAGGAATTTGAATATTTTCAATTTTTGTGATGAGGTCCCATCTGTTTTTAATGTAAGAAGTTGTTTTTCCAATGATTTGTTGGAATGGTTTACTAACATATTTGAAAAGGTAAAGCATTACCATTGTAACTTTTGAGAAATTTAGCTATGTCAGTATTTATACAATCTAGTTTTAAAAGAATACTAATTAGTTTATTAAGTTCAGTTTGTATTCTATTAGTTGGATCTTGATTTAATTCGACGTAAGTGTTTTCATCTAGTAGGCGGGTTTCACATTTTCCTATATATTCAGTTTGTTTCAAAACAACTGAAATATCACCTTTGTCGGACTTAGTGACAAAAATGTCAGTTTTTTTTTGGAAATTCTTCTGTCTCGATCCTCAGTGTTTCGAATTCTGATTTTATATTGTCACTATGATTTTTATGAAGATGTTTTTGTAATTTACATGATATTTCAGATCTGAAATCTGTTCTTTGTTCATTAGTAATAAATTCAATTCTGTCTTCAATGCAAACAAGAGTATCTCCAATAGTAGATCCTTTATTTTTGGGCGAAATAAAAAATCTTCTACCTAAGCTCAAGAAATATCCTACATTATCGGGTATCCTTGTGTCATTGAGGTTGATAAACCATTTCTTATTTGGTTTCTTCCGGGAGTGAAAATTGTAATATTCTTTTTGTGAGCTATTCAAATTTAGTTACAGATCTTTCTATGAGTTCTTTTTTAAAATTGTATGATATTTTATCTTGGCAATCATTAAAATGTTCAGTTCTTTACCCAACATTACGAGACTCCTGCAAGTTTGTGTCTGCGCTCAAATATCCGAAACTCACAGCATCCAGGAATTCCTAATTGTACTTTCACGTAAGCGCAAAATTTAAGTCTGCGCAAAAAAACCTTCACTTTCATTCATTTATATTCTGACCTGCTGACCATCCTACATTTCATGTTCCCTATTCAAAATGCATCACTTAATTTATAACTGTTAAAACATACTTTCATCTCGTTGATTTAATTGAATAGTTTTGTGAACTGCACAAAACAAAGACATTTTTTCACTTTGTATGAATTGATTTTTTATATTTTGCTTGAAATTGTGATTTTAGTGGTGGCCCTCTTTTGGACAAGCCACTTCAACTGATGTTTAGAAACTTATGCAACTCAATAACAACTGGGACATTTGTTGCTGCTGCTGGGGTGATTCCTCAAGGCGCTGGTGATTCCATCGTCTCCGGTGTTAGCATTATATTTGCATTCGAAATTGTTGTCTGAGCTTTTTTCTGGAACATGCTTAAAAGAACTGGAAGTTTTACATGCATTGCAAAGTAATATCATGATCATATGCGTATGCGCGTCCTTTTACATAGTGTTCTAACTTTCTAAACGTTTCAGCATCCTTCCATCCAGCGATGAGAGGACCCGTTTTTACTAATATTGTACTTACCTCGAGAGATTTAAATTCTTCATCATTTTCCCCAGCTAACTCGGAAAACTCTGGTGGAGCGCTACCAGAAATCTTGATGATTTTTAGATACTTTCTAGACTCATCTCCTCTAGCGAAAGTATAGGTCAATTTTATGACAGTCGCCTTGTCTAGAGTTTGGCTATAGTTCATCTAGTAGTGTCTAGTAAGACCTGCAATCATTTTCAGTCTAGCATTTGTCTAGTATCATCTAGAAATGGGTCAATTCTAGATGATGTGCTCCTGGACATCCTTATCTAGAAATTTTCTAGATTTCCTATACGTTGGGTTAGATTAATATTTTGATAGCCGTAGAGAGTCAGCTATTTCCTGCAAATATAATCTGTAAGAATAAATAGAAATGGATTTTACTTTTTATATAAGAATGTCAATTAGAACGTATAAAATACGGAAAGACATTTAATATCATGACGACCCGATAGCCCAAAAGTCTTAGATGCCTGTTAAGCAAACCTAAAGTTCCCCTTTTCAGCTCATAGATATCGAATGGCCATTATATATCTATAACGTTAAAAATTATGAGGTCATAGATATATCACATACATGTGAGCTGATGTGTAATGGCTAGCGTAATAATTTTTGATCGCATAGATATACATGGCCATTACATACCTATGACCTTGAAACGCGGCATTTTAGTTTGGCTCCACAGGCATGAAAGACACGGCCATATCCATGAACTTTGCTGACTAGTGAATGTTTTTAGAGCTCCTAAATAAAATCCCTCTCATAGCAAATAAAATCTCTCTTTCGGTGAGTAATATACTATTTTTAGCAGTCAATTTGAATATTTTATTTCCAGTTGAAAATCAGACTATAATTTTTTTTCGCTAGAAAATCAATCTTCTTCATTCAACATTCAAATACTTGGCTGAAAGTGAAATTACATTGTTGTAATTTAATTCTATTAATTGAAATGTTAACTGATTGAAATCATATAAAGAAAACACTTTCCCGAAGAGTTCAGCCGTTTAACCTTGAAGATGACCTTTCAAGGTCACATTTCTAGTTTTCCAGTTTATTTCGTATATCTCGGATCATTTTTGGCAGATTTTAATCAACTTGAGGTCAAATAAAAGATATCTCAAAAATACATATGAAGATTCTTCCAACAATTTTTTGCGCAAATTCAAATTTTGACAGGCATTCAAATATTTTCAGTCGAATTTTCTCGAAAGCAGAAATACATACATTAGCGAAAAATTCAAATAGTTTGAAAATATTAGGATAGAAAACTGGCAATTGTGGTTCAAAAATTAAGTTAATTTTCCATTATACAGCCCGGTTTCCAAAAAAATTGAAAGAATAAGTACTTGTTACGAACGTTTTGTGGAGTACAAATTGGTACTTTCTTTCGTTATATTCAAGTGTTGTTGATTTGAATGGCAAATTTTGTTCTGGTAAATTTTTTATAATTATTTTTTAGTTCATCATTGTGATTAATTTGTTATGATTCGTTTTTCTATAATCCTTTTTAAATATAATTTGAAAAATTAAAAATTTGAGTAAAATAAATTAGTATCGATCGATTAAATCTTGTAGGAGAAATGTTGTTCACTACATTTTTGTTCTTTCTTGACACTGTTGCATGCATCATGTTAGATTTTTGTTTTTCATTTTTTTTTTAAATCTTCGACAATTTATTTTTTTATTTTTTATATGGATCACAATTTCTCTGAGCCAATCATAATTCCTTTGTTAATGGCTGCCAGCTTTTTCTACACATAATAATAATTCAACATATATATACAGAACATAAATAATACACAGAATAACTACAGATAATTTTGCACGAACTTACTTGATTTTTATTTTTTTTTAATATTGTAAGATGATATATTATTAGAAAATATGTGAAAGAATTTTTCTTCACTCATTCTTCATTTTCCTCGAGTATTGATATTCAAATACCAAAATTGAAACCGTGTAACATTTTTATTGTTTATAAAAATTTCAGGTGAATTTCAAGAAATTGATGGTAACTTCATAATCCTTCAAAAAAATTCAACTAAAGTTCAAAATAATTCAAGTGAATTGAAGAAAAAAAATTTTAAAAAGTAGAAAAAATTCCACTGATTTCAGAAAAATTTAACTGAATTTACAGAAATCAAAGAGAAACAAGTACAATTTGATGAAATTAATAAAAATTTAAGTCACACTAAAAAAAAATCTGGTGAATTTCGAAAAATTCAAAAATATGAAAAAATGCATTGAATTTAGTATTTTGAATTGAGTCTAGAAAAATTAAAGGGTATTCAAAAGAATTGAATGAATGAATTGATGGAAAAATAAATTTCAACTTCAAAGTATAAAATTATTTCTTTATTCGATTCGGGATAAATTAAGCAAATACTCAACAAATTAAATCCTTTTAAATAAGTAAATTCAGAAGAATTCAAGAAATAAACAAAAAATTAAAGAATTTCAAATAATTCAGAATAAATTCATAAGCGTTCAAGGTGAAATCGCACACTTTTTTTGAATAAATTCTTTGAAATATAATTAAGTATTATAAAATACCGTCAAATTCTAGGAAAACTGATATTTCCTGATATTCTGAAACATTAAACATTTCTTAAATCCCTTCAAACTATTGAAATAAATTGAAAATTTTCTGTAAACTTTTATAATGTATCCTAAAATATTTGAATTCTTTATAATCATTGGAAATACCTTGCAATATTTTCAAGTCTGAAATCGTACAAAATCCCTCAATTCTTGTGTATAAATTCTTTGCATGCCATGCAAATATTATAAAATCCTGTGAATTTATGTGGAAGCTGATGATATTTTTTTTAAATATGGGGACATTCATTCAAATATCTTGATTTCTTCTGAAATTCGAACTCATTCTTTAATCTTATGACCTTTTTTGTTTAAATACCTTTAAGTCATTCAAATGCTTGGAAATGTATTGAGAATTCTGAAATCCTTCAAAATAAATTTATATCTTTTGAAATCCCTTGAAGCTTTTCAAACTCTTGATAACTGCTCAGAATTAAAAAAAAAATTAAAATCTTCAAAATCCTTTGACATCCCTTCAAGTTATTGAAATTAATTTTCAATTTCTTGAAATCCTTGAAAATACCCTAAAATAGTTTCAGAAAAAAGTGATTAAAGACCAGTGTGTACCCTGATCATTCTTAACAAATACTGAAAGTGCTTCTTACAGAAATTCTCTAACTTTTTCAATATTTTTCCAGATTTTTCGTGATATGCGACCACCCTGATCTACGTAATGGATCTTTACAATTGGTAAGTAAAAGTTTGAATAAGTTTGAATTGAAATATATTGTAGTCAGATTAGAAGTGAATATAAGTTTTTTAAAAATTTTTTCCATTTTATTTCAAGTTTTATTATAAAATTCATTCAAAGAATGAAGATTAATGAATATTCAACTAATTTTCAGTTCTGTGATTAATCTAAAGTTAATCATATAAATCTCATCGGATCAATCTCATATGCGAAGAATATAAGAAACGAGAAAAAACAAAAAAGTTCAAATTGATTTGAACAAAATCTCGAAAAATTTATGTTCACGGACGCATTAATTTAGTTAATAAATATGCAATTAGCAAGTTGGTGTTGATTATTGTAGGTATTTTACAATCTGTTTAGAGTTAACCTTATTTAGATTTGAATTTGCCGCGCTAATCTTGAATGCATTCGATTAGTCTTCCGTTCGATTATTTGGCAACGAACAGGCGGATGGAAGACAGGCTTGTAAAAGTGACGAACAATAAACAGATAAACTGGTAAACTCATGTGGATAAATCGCTTTAAATAATTCTCAATTCGACTCGCCAATCATTTGCGCAAAGTTTTTAGCCTGGGGGGAGGTGTTCATATAAAACTAGAATTATCTACTAGAATTATCCAGCTCGCTAAGATTTCCGACAGTGAACCCCGAGAAAGCGTCGACATTTTGAAGATCATTTATTGTTAATCTTTGCGTGAAAATGTTAAATAGATTGAGAATTGGGATCTAAAATTAGGGCCAATTGTACAAAAACTCCACACTCTTCTTTTGAGTACATGCTATATACGTATAGACTTAATGTTGTAACTTTTTGGCATTATAACCTTCATTTTTTATTCTTTGCTCCACGTGCCAAAAAACTTTTCAGTCAAGTGGTCGAATTTTCAAACAAAAAATAATAAAGTTCCATCAAATATTAGAATTTTCAAGAAGGAAAACAAATTTTTTATGAAGCAGTTGATTTTTGATCGAAAAAGTTAATTTACAATGAAAAGGATGAATTTTTAACAAGCTAGTTGAATTATCAACCAAAAAGTTGAGATGTCAATAAATAAGAATAATTTTCTACCCATGAAGACGACTTTTTAACAAAAAATGTGAATTTGCAACAAACAAAACATTAATTTTATACCCGAAAAGACGACTTTTCAGTAAAATTCCTAAATTTTCCACCAAATAGTCGAATTTTTATCTCATTGAATATAAATGATAAAGTTTCAACTAAAAATGGAATAAGTAAATTTTCAGATGAAAACTGATAAAAAGTTAACTTTGAGTAAAAATACCAATTTTTCAACAGACTTGTTAAATTTTTAACCAAAAAGGATAAATTTTCGACCAAGAAGATTAATGCTCTATCCAAAAAAATAATTAATTTTCAACAAAATACAGTTTATTGTTCAATATATTACAAGGATAGTTGATGCGACAAATTACAAAGACTCTTGAATTATTTCAAATCTCCAAAAAGACCTTGAAATATTTGAAAATATCTTCAAGTCTTTAAAATCCTTTGAAATCCCTCAATTCTTGTGAATGATTGTTTGGAATTTCTTCAAAGTATTATAAAATCCCTTGAATTCACGTAAAGTTAGATCAAATTTTAATAATTTTCTTTGAAGAAAATGAATAATTAATAATAATTAATTAATTATCAATTTTCTTTGAAATATTTGAGATCCTAGGATCATGTATGGCACAGCAGCGCCCAGGGAAACGTGATATAAAAAATGTCTGATACAGCACTGACTATCCGAGCGTATAGGCCGTCAAGGGATGTTCAGGGAGGGACCAGAAGCAGTCAAGCGCGAAGCCAGCACAGCATCGATCAGCACAGAATGGGGCATGAGTGTACCTTAGGGTGGTCCAAAAATGAATTGGAAATTTTTTTTTTTTCGTATTTTTATGCATATCGCCCAGAAATGTGTTTGAATCCATTTCAATTAGAGTGAAGCGAATAATAAATCAAAGTTAACAAAATAATTCTCTTATATTATATATTATAAATATTATAAATAATCTTCTCTTATATAAGTGCTAGAAAGTGTAGGATTTTCTGAAATGTTCAACTTTGCTTTGCCTCTTTAGTTATGAACAAATAACAAATGAACATGTGAGAGAATCATATTTTAAACAATTTCTTTCTTCTTTGTTATAATCAATTAATCATTTGTTAGAGATTTTTTTAATCTTCATGTACAATTCATTTACGTGTTTTCTTCAGGGAAGGAGAGGGGGGGAGGGCAATATTAAAATATACAAAAAGTTTTAGTTCAGAAAAAACCTCATCTTTCTTGCATTATTCGAATAGAATATTATTAAGGATAACAATAAGTTATTGAAACAAATAATTTTGTGAACTTTAATTAGTCATTCACCTCACTCTAATTGAAAATTTGACAAAGAGTGACAATTTTTTGAAATAATTGCAATTTCCTAGCATCATTCTGAGAGAATATTATTGAAAATAGTAATGAATTGTTTAAACATTGTCTTTTTTTTTTTTTTTTTTTTTTTGAAGATTATCTTCAGATAATCTTCGGCTGAAGATCTTCTTCAGCCAAAAATTCATGTATTTTGTAAAAACTATGTCTTTCCCGGTTAAAAATTAATTCTTTTTGTTGAAAATTCATGATTTTCGTTGAAAATGTAATTTTTTATGAAAAAATAATCTATTTAGCAAAAAATTAATTCATTTTGTTGAAAATTCTTTTTTTGTTGAGAATTCAACGGTTTGGTTAAAAATTTAAATATATTCTTGAATTTTTTTTTTTTTTTAGTTGCGAATTAATTTTTATAACTGAAAATTTTACTATAGTTAAAAGCTCAACTACTTTCTCGAACTGCTTTGTTAAAAATACCCTTTTTTCTTGAAGGTGGAACATTTTAGTTAAAAATTCATCTTTCTTATTGAAAATTTAACTATTTTGTTGAAAAAATACTCGTTTTTGAATTATTTTTTTAATTAAACCTGTCCCTAATCCATTTTTGGTTTAAAATTTTACGATCCTTTAAAAAAAATGTCAGGTTGAAAATGACTATTTTTTGGTTTAAAATTCAACTATTTGATTCAAAATGCATGTATTTTATGGAAGATTCGACTTTTTAGGTAGAAAAGCGATACTTTTGGTAGAAAATTTAATTATTTAGTTAAAAGCTGATCCATTTTCTTGATTAAAAATTTAACTATTTTCATGAAAATTCGTTTCATGCTTGATTGGAAATAAAACTTTTTCAACTGACAATTAAACTATTCCATTTTTTGTTGAAATTTTATTTTTTTCAGTTGAGTTCAACTTTTTGGTTGAAAATTCAAATATTTTGGTTGAAAATTCAAATATTTTGTTGAAAATTCAAACATTTTGTTGAAAATTTTGGTCCAAAAATTTACTGTTTTGTTGAAAAGTCAACTATTTCGTAGAAAATGTATCTTTTGAGAAAAATTCACATTTTGTGTTGAAAAATCAACTAAAACCTTTTTTTGTTGAAAATTCGACTATTTTTCTTGAAAATTTATCTCTTTTATTAAAAAATTCATCTTTCTTTAATAAGAGTACAACTGTTTTGTTGAAAATTCAATGAATTTGTTGAAAACTCATCCTTTTTGGTCCAAAAATCTACTTTTTTGTTGAAAATTCAACGGCTTCGTAGAAAATTTATCTTTAAGAAAAATTTAAAAAAAATTTAAGAAAAATTTAAGAAATTATGTTTCAGTAGAAAATTAATCTTTCTTGGATGAAAATGCATTTGTTTGGTTCAAAATAAAATAATTTGTCTTAAAAAGTCATTCTTTTTGCATGAAAATTCAACCGTTCATATTGAAAATTCACCTTTTTGGGTTGAAAATTCAAGTATAGTCGTAAAAAATTTTCTTCTTATTCAAACTATTTTGTTTGAGAATTTTGTTTGAACTGCTTTGTTAAAAAATCATTTTTTTGTTGAAGATTCATATTCTTAGTTGAAAATTCATCTCTTTGGTTAAAGTTTGAATATTTAGTTGAAAACATCTTTTTCGATGGAAAATTTAGCTGACTGCATAAAAGTTAAACCATTCTGTTGTCATTTATTAAAATGAGCTTATCTTTTAAGGTTGAAAATTTAACTATTTTGTTGAAAATTATTTTTTTGCTGAAAATTCTAATTTTTCTGGTTGAAAATTCAATTTTTGTACAGAAGAGTTGTCTTTTGGCTTTAAGGTTCAAAAATAAAGGTGACATTTTTTTTCTTTTATTACTGAAAAATCTTTATTTATTTAAATTTTGTGTTTTGATTTCGAAATTAATTTTTTTAAATGAAATTTCATCCTTCTTGGTTGAAATATCAACTATTACACTTTTTTTGCAAATTTATCTTCTAAAGTTGGAAATTCAACTATTCCGTCGAAAATTTAATTGTTTTGTAGAGAATTGAATTATTTTGTAAAAAACTCAAGTATTTTCTTAAGAAGTCATCTTTTATCGTAGAAAAGTAACTCTTTTGTTGAGGATGAATAAATTTGAAAATTTCAAATTGTATATGAATTTTAATGGTATTTGAATGTTAATGGTCAAGAAAAAAAAGTTTTTCGAGGAAAAATCATAGAATTTCGAAAAAAAAGTTTTCATCCTGCAAAGCATGTATTATTTCAAATACAATAATTTTCGACTAGTTTCAAGTCACATATCATATTATTTCTGGAAACTATAAATTACGTACAGCAAGAGGTAGGGGCAGGGGGGTATAAATATATTGTTACGATTCGTTACTCAAAAAAATGAAGCTCTAATTATCGAGCTTGTAAAACATTTTAATGAGTTACTTTTCATTTATCTACTGATTCCTGAAAAGATCATCATTAAACACACAAACACGCATCTAGAAAAATAAATGCTCGTCACGGCAAAGGTAAAAAGCTCGCAACAGTTAATACATATTCGTTCCATCTGATGAATTTTCAGGCAAAAACCGTATACATATGCATATATTATTTAACAGGTAAACATTTCACGTATGTGCATGCATATGCATAAGCAGTGTATGTATGGCCAGATATATGCCTGAGTTCCATTTATCTCTGCAAGTGTAACGAGGCATTTAACGTGCACTTGACACACCCGTATGAAAGCAAATATCGCTATGAACGAAAAAGGCTCAATGACGAAAACAAAAAGAGAGCGAGGCAGAAAATAAAGCGACAATTTGCCATCAGCCGCGAGTATAAATATTTAACGTTGTTATACTGCTTCAAATAAAACGCGTTAAATTTATCGCTGGTTACTCGATAAATTGTATAACGTTGATTGCCGCTGGTCATTTTTTATAGCCTGCATTCAAGAGCAGATAATGTATCCCACATTGATTAAAGTACGCGGATAAACATGATCATTATTTAGAAAATTAGCTCTTTGAATCCAAATTAGTAGAAATTTTACTGATGCAATTAGTAGTGTCTGATTGCTGAATTAATAATTTGATCATTTTCTAGTCAATGAAATGATGACATTTATTAAGGCATCGGTATTATTATCAACATTAATGATAATACAGATTCCACAGAAGTTCTGTTATTTTGATTCCCAGCAGAGCGAAAGGAGATCTTTTTTCAGACAAAAATTATTTAAAGATGATATTTATGTTGCTTAATAAATTAGTAAATCTCCCCGGTGGAAAAATTTCTACAAAAAGGTACATGAAACTCAAACTATTTTCACAGGAATATACGAATAAATAGAATGAATTACCACAAAAATTAGAGAAAAGTTAGTATTAATTATTGTAGGTATTTTTATAATCTGTTTAGAGTTTATACTTATTAAGATTTGAATTTGCCGCGCTAATCTCGAATGTATTCGATTATTCTCCCATTCGATTATTTGGCAACGAACGGACGGAAGGAAGACAACTTTGCAAAGGTGACGAACAGTAAACAGATAAACCAGTGAAGTAATGTGAAAAAATCGCTTTAAATAATTCTTAATTTACCTCGTTAATAATTTACGCAAAGTTTTTGGACCGAGGTGAGGTGTTCATATGAAGCTGAAATTATCCAGCTTTCTAAGGTTTCGGAAAGTGAACTTTGAGAAAGCGTCGACATTTTGTAGATCATTTATTGTTAATCTTTGCTTCAAAGTGTTGAAAAGATTGAGAATTGGGATCCAGCATTGGAACGAATAATTGTAGAAAAAGATCCCATCTTTCTTTCTAGTATGCTATAAACGTATAGGCTTAATGCTGTAACTTTTCGGCATTATAACCTCACTTTTTTTATTCTTTGCTCCACGTGGCAAAAAACTTCTCAATCAAATGGTCGAATTTTCAAACAAGAAGGATTAGAGTTTAACCAAATATTCGAATTTTCAAAAAGAAAAACAAATTTTTTGAAAGCGGTTGATTTTTTATCAAAAAAATACATTTATGACCAGAAAATCTAACTTTCCTACCATGAGAGATGAATTTTCTACAAAAGAGTAAAGTTTTCAAGCTGAAAAGTCTAATATTTTGAAAAGCAGTGACTTAAAAAAAAACGAAAAAGGTAATTTTCAATAAGAAAGATGAATTTTTAACAAGCTTGTTGAATTTTCGACCAAAAAGTTGAACTGTCAACAAACAAGAATACTTTTCTACCCAGAAAGACGACTTTTAACAAAATATATGAATTTTTAACAAGATAGTTGAATTATCAACCAAAACTTTAAACTTCCAACAAAAAAGAATAATTTCCTACCCAGAAAGACGACTTCTCAACAAAAAACACGAATTTTCTACCAAGTCGTTGAATTTTCAACAAAAAAATTAAATTTTCACCAAAAATACGACTTCTCAACAAAATACTTACATTTTTTACCAAATAGACGAATTTTTATCTCATAAAATATGCATGATAAAGTTTCAAATGAAAATGGAATAGTTAAATTTTCAGATAAAAACTCTGATAAAGAATTAACTTTGAGCAAAAAAGAAACAATTTCCAACAAAATTGTTGAATTTTTAACCAAAAAGAATAAATTTTCCACATAGAAGATTAATGTTCTATCTAAAAAGATGAGTTTTCGACAAAATAAATAAATTTAACGATGAGCTTAAAAATATTTATCAAAATATTTATATAAAGTTTATTGATCAATACGTTGCAAGGATAGTGACAGATTACAAAGATTTTTAACCTCTCTGTAAAATTAACGATAACTGTTTTCAAATATTTCAATAATGAAGTTTAATATTCTTGATCAATTGTTTAATTTTTTATGAAATAAATTATATTTTGATAATATTTTTATAAATAAAAATTAGAAAGGTCCAGATCGGGCAAACTGCAAACTGCAAAATTTTAAATTTCAACTTTTCTTCATTGTACAGTTAGAAGTTGGAAAAAAAGAAATGCACGGTATAATTTTCAATGCTATGAATTGAAGAATCAATAAAACAAATTCAAGAATTTTCAAAATTATATCATTTCAAGCCATTTTAAGCTAGAAACATCAATTTATACATTAAAACGTGTTTCAAAATCTTTTTAAATATTCTTTCAACAAAAATTTCCTTAAAGTCACCCACTTTTTTTTGAGACATTTGGAATTCTGACTGAATTTGAATTAATTTTTCAAATAAAAAATTATTGTTAATATTTCTAGGAATTTTGATATAAATTTGTTATTTATTTAAAACTTTTCAAAATGCTTTATATTATTTTTGAATCTTTTCAAAACTTGTAGAGACATTTAAAAATTACTGGATTACCTTCCAAATTGATGACTGTTTAATTATCATTTATCAATCAAAAAATTTTCTCAGTCTTTTTAAATGTTCTCGTAAAATTAATTTTTCAAAATAAAAAATCATTCTAAATTTCCCCAGAAAACTTAATAATGTTTTTTCTTAAATCCTTAAAAAGCTTCAAAATTTTATTTCCAAGTTTTCAAAAATCTGAATCTGGTTTTTTATTTTTCAAAATCTCTCCCAGTTTGAAATTGAGTTTAGATACTCTCAAAAATTATGAATATCTCTTAAACAAACTGATTTGTTTTCCAAATTGATGAATGTTGAATTATAATTTATGCAACAAAATTCAATACTTTCACTTACATATTAAATTTCTCGTTTGCAGAGTTTCACGATTTTTTAAACTTTTATTTTTATGTTACATTTCCGGAAGTCGAGAAAGTCTTCCAAATTTTTTAGGGATTCTATTTAATCATTTTCTAAATTTAATTCGCATCTGTTTTCGGAAAAAATTTTTAACATCTGTGTAAATAGAAAAAGAATTTTTTCGGGTTTTTGAAAACTTTTCAGTGACAAAAATGCAACAGAAAAAAAAATTTTATAACCCGGGAATCAAAACTGGAAATACAGTGAATCTAAGGAGAAAAAAAATTTCAATACTTAGTGAAATAACACTAGGGGAAAAATTGACAGAATCCAGGAATTAGAATTAAAATCACAACATTTATAATTTGTTTTCTAATATAATTTTGTTTTATTGTTACAAACATAATTTCAGTTAATACTATTAACCATAAACCCTAAAAAATTCTTTTCGTATTTAAGGTGTTAGGCATTTTTTCTAAAAACAGAGATTAACTAAATTGGAATCATCTGTTGAAAAATGAGTGAATAAAATATGCAACAAATTTAAAAAGTCTTCTTTTCCCTCCAGGAATGTGAAAAAATCAAACGCAAGAAAATTAAAAAAATCTGCAAGCAACAAATTTTTTAAGAACCGAATTTTCAACAAAATATTTCAAATTGTCAACCAAAGAAATGCAATTTCAACCAAAAAGATGAAATTACAACTATTAAGATTACTTTTCTCAATGAGATTACTTTTTGACATTTAGATAAAATATAACATACCAAAAATATAATAATAGTTTTTTCACTTGAAAAATGTTGAGAAAAAACAAATTTCCAACAAAAAATTAAATTCTGAACCAAAGATATGAATTTTGAACAAAAAAAAAAATAAAGTTTTAATTAAAAGGCAATTTTAAATGTTCTAACTTGAGCATTTTTATTTTATTTTTAAATCTTTCCTTGAAAATTTAACTACTGTTAAAGCTTTTTTTTTCGTTGAAAATTAATTTTTTCGAACCCACAATTGAACTGTTCCATTCGCGATTGAAAATTGATTTTTTTTAGTCGAAAATTCAACTATTTGGTTGCAAGTTCATGAATTTCGTTCAAAAGTTATATTTTTGGGCAGAAAATTCATTAAAAATGTAACTATTTGGTAGAAAATATATTTATTTGGTTAAAAGGCAATTTTTGATTGAAAATTATTTTTTGTATTGAAAGCTTATATTTTTGAGTTCAAATTCAACTATATTGTAGACAGTTATTTTTTTGGCTCAAAAATTTAATAATTTGGTAGAAAATTAGTTTTTTTTCATTTGAAAATTAGTTTATTGAAATAAAAATGTAGGGATTCCATTTTTGGTTCAAAGCTGATCTTTTTTATTTTGAAAATTCAACTTTTTGGTTAAAAATTCGGCCTTTTTTGTAGAAAAGTAATCTTCTTGCTTTGAAAGTCGACATTTTGAATGCAACTTTTTTTTCTTTATTGACTAAAAAATCTTTTTTAGTTGAAGGCTCAATTCTTGTTGAAAATTGATGTTTTCGGATTAAAGATTCAACTGTTTCGTAGAAAATGTCAATTTTCTCTCGAAAATTCAACAATTTGGTAGAGAATTCAACTAATTGGTCGATCTTTGAACTACTCTATCAAAAATTCATTTTTTACTTGAAAATTCATTATTTTAATTAACTTTTTTGTTTATTCCACACTAGGGCTTTCAACTCAAAATTGCAATGTTTGGTCAAAAATTAACTTTTTAATTGAAAATTCATATTTTCGTTTGGAAAAATCAAATGCATTGTGGGAAATTCTTCTTTCAGGCATTAAAATTCTACGATTTGGGAGAAAATTCAGTTTTCTCAGTTGAAAATTAATTTTTTGAAACAAAAATGTAAGTTTTTGATTTTTGGTTGAAAAATGATGTTCTTAATTTAACAATTCAACTATTTTCTTAAAAAAATATCTTAATCGTTCAAAATTTAAAATTTAAACATTATTTTTTTGCTCACCTACAATTTTTTTTTTAAATGTGCCAAAACATGTTTTTTTTTGGATTGAGTCATATGCACACATTTTAAAAAAAGTTGAATATGCCGGACGCCAAATTTATTCAGCTTGAACCAGAGAAACATTTTTTTATTTTGCTTTTTCGGGAAAACAATTTTGTCGTGAATTAGGATTTTTGGAACGTGATTTCAGAACGTTCTGAACACCACAAAAAAATGTTTCCCATGAATAAAAAATAATAACGTGTTTCTTTGGTTCAAACTGACGCAATTTCAGGTTGGAGTCAATAAAAAAAAAACATTTTTTTGTATATTTTCAACAAATTTTTTAATAAGGCAGATTTTTTTTTGAATAAAAAAAAATTTTTATCGAAAATTTAAGAAAGAGAGCAGAAGATATTCAACAATTTCAAAATTTTTTCCTTTACTTGTTTTGGTTGTCGACCCACAAATTGCTGTTCTTCGGTTCAAACGATTCTTTTAATTTTAGAATTTTTACTTTGTTATACTGAAGAGATGTGGGTGTGGTGGACCCACACTGGTAGTATTTATCCACCTAGAAACACTACCCGAATCGGGTAGTGAGGCAATGAACTTTCGAGTTCGAAATGCTAATCAATTTTTTTTTTTTTTTATACTGAAGAGATTAGTTTTGAATTTACATTGAAAGTATCAATTATAGTAAGGATGAAATTACAAAGCTTGGAAAGAAATATTTACGAGAACGATGTTAGACATATCAAAATTGTGTATTTTATTTTATTTTTTCTCTGACTTTTTTATATCACTCTGGATGGATTTCCAACTTTTCAATTATTAAAAATAAATTTATTTATTTATAAATTTATAATCTAATTTAAAAAAAATCTTCAATGGCAGACGTGATTGAAAAATCATTGTAAGGTCATTGAAAATTATTTAAAAACGGAACATTTCTCACCAAAAGCTTCTTTGTTCTTTGCGAAATATGAAAATGAATGTTTAATCTTCCCCCTTATTTTCCCCTTTTTCGCGAGAAAACCATCCCATTTCCCCTTTTTTGAGCTCCTTTTGCGCTCTAATCCCTGTATAAGTGTAGGGGACGGTGGGGAGTTGTGGGCCGTGGGGAGTCATGGGCCACCTTAATCTCCGCCATGTTGTGGGTGTTGGGACTGCTTTAACCACTGCCAAAAGACTCTCTTTGTGTGAGCTAACTTTGTGAACTCGACTAATAGCCTCAACACGAGTAGTTAGTATTTTGACATTGTTGATTAAAGAAATCAAAATGAAAGTTTGTGTATAACTCAAGTGGTTAATATTCGAAGTCCCGTTCTACAGCAGATTTCAAAGGCACGTTATTACAAAATATTCCTTGAGCAATTGGCTTCAAATTTAATCAAACGATTTCGGTAAAACATTCTTTGTGTGTATGGCAATTCGGTCATTTCGTAAATGTCGGCTGTGGGGAGTTGTGGTTCACCATTAGTGGGGAGTCATGGGCCAAACGTTCTTAATGCGTATTTTAATTTTTCAAGTGAAACTTCTTTTCTCTTGTGCTGAAAAGACTTTTGCATTATCTGCAAGGGCACAATGCCAAAGATTTTAAATCGGAACAACACAGTTCACTGCAACATGTGCGATCGTGCTGTGCACTTGAAATGTGCTAAAATGAGGACCGGATATTACGCTTGCATACATTGTGAATCAGAATAATTATTTTTTAATCTTTTCAAAATCATTAATTTTTATTTACTGCAACTTTAGTAAACATAAACTACTGGAATATGCCATTTTCTTTTATTTTTTGTCAAGGCCCACAACTCCCCACCAAAATCACAAATATCGATTCTTATAAGATTTACGTCATCCTAAATATTTCTCGCGCATTAACGAATTTTAATAATTGTGGTCTCCAGTTGATGTATTGTCAAGTTTACTACAAATACCAGTTCATACATTGACAATTCATCGATGTTCAGAGATGTTATGTCTTGAAAACAAAGCACGGCCCACAACTCCCCACTCTCCCCTAAATATATTTTCTGATCGATGAGGGTTTTCTGTCGGAAAAAGTAGTGTTTCATTAAGCAGAGTTTATTGCCCATCCTTTAACTTGCAACCTGACTATTGTGAATGGATCTAGACTCATTTTTTCTGGGGAAAAATGTCGGAGGGTCGCAACCTCGACGCTTCTTGCGATCGACATGGTGTTGAGTAACATAGTTATGGTGTTTACATGCCCATGGGGACAGTCATGGTATTATGACTTGAAAGCTCTCCCTATTTTTTTCTTCCTTCTTCACAGAAGCCATACAGCCCCGAGACACATTTTCCCCTTTTCTCTCGTGTTCGTTTTGCCACATATTGGAAGAATAACCGAGATTTTCTCACCCCTTTCACACTTTCGTTTTTTTTCTTGATCTTCTGCATGCTATTTTTCAGTGCCTCAAGACACGGGAATATTGTTTTAAAACAAGAATTTGTCCCTTGTGACAAAAAGGGGAGAAGAATCAAACAGAATCTCGTTTAGTGAGAAACTGCCTTGACACGATAAGATGCATCCTTTACAATATTCCAAGTCTTTCTTTGCACCCTTGAGATGGAGGTTGGTGGAAAAGTGACGATTTTGCGGAAAGTAAAGTCAGAGCTTCGAGATTCGTTTTTACATGAAGTTGACATGTCTGTCGAGAGCAAGAAAGCATTGGTCTTGTGGGAAAGCTTCCGAGTGCTAGGAAAATTTATCCAAGAAAAGTTTGCTCTAACTTCTCGAAATTTATCAGTTCTCTCCTGACAGGAAGTCAAATCTTTTGACTGAATACTAGAGGTGGAAAAACGATTTTTTTTTTTAAATGTTTTATTGAGATCAATTATTCTCAGGAAGATATCAAATGAATGATGTAAAATGAAAAAGACATGAAGTGATGTGGATTAAGCAACTAAACATTTTTCCTTTTAATCAGGGCTCGAAACTGCTCAAGCTTCAAAAAATAGTAAAATAGTAACCATACTTCTCTCAGAAAAGTAACCGAAAAGTAACAATGATGTGGCGAAAAACTAACAAAAGAGAAAGATTTTTTAGGGGAGAGTGGGGAGTTGTGGGCCATGCTTTGTTTTCAAGACATAACATCTCTGAACATCGATAAATTGTCAATGTATGAACTGGTATTTGTAGTAAACTTTTCAATTCATTAACTGGAGACCACAATTAATAAAATTCGTTAATGCGCGAGAAATATGTAGGATAACGTAAATCTTATAAAAATCGATATTTGTGATTTTGGTGGGGAATTGTGGGCCATGACAAAAAATTAAAGAAAATGGCATATTCCAGTAGTGGTTAAAGCAGACCTACCACCCACAACATGGCGGAGATTAAGGTGGCCCACGACTCCCCAGGGCCCACAACTCCCCACCGTCCCCTACCAAAAAAAGAGAATTTGTTCCCAAAATTATGAATCTTCACCAAAAAAATGTATGTTTAAGAAAGTAGTTCAACTTTTAACAAAACGGTTGAATTTTTCTGACTAAAAAAGATGAATTGTTATCGAAAAATGTAATAGTTGATATAATAACCAAGAAAGATTTTAATTTAATATAGAAAACAGTAGAATTCATTCAAAAAAAGTCAATTTTTCAATAAAATATGTTATCTTTCAACTGAATTGTTGAATTTTTAGGCCAAAGAGACCAATTTTTACAAAGCAGTTGAATTTTCAACTAGTAAGTATGGATTTTCACAAAAAATTTGTCAACCAAACAGTTGAATTTTTTACGAAAACAGAAGAATCTTCAAGAAAAAAGACGAATTTTCAACAAAATAAGCACATTTCTAACCAAAAAGATGAATTTTCAAATTAAATTGTATTTTTCAAAACAAAAGGGTGATTTTCAATCAAGAAGATTATTTTCGTCCAAAAAGACGAATTTTCAACTAAAATGATAAATTTTCAACCAAAGAATAAAGTTTTAACAAAAATTGTTCAACTTTTGACCGAATTTCAACCAAAGGAGATAATTTCTCATCGAAAAATATGATAGTTCGATATTTCAACAAAAAATATTTAAATTTAAAATAAAAAATAGCAATTTTAACTAAATTGCATTTTTGATCAAGATTTCCCGGCTCTACAGTGCCAAATTTACTGAAAAATTGTGAGTTTTCACATTTTTCACAAGTTTTTGAATAACACGATTAATGAATCAATTTATTTCGTCATTTCGGCCAAAAAATGTAAATAAAAGTAACCTTTTCATGAAACGAGTAACATTTTAGTAACCACGGATCAAAAAAGTAACTAAGTTACTGAAAAGTAACTCGTTCCGAGCCCTGTTTTCAATTTAGAAAAAAAATAACTTCCTACCAAAAAAGAATAATTTTTAACAAAATTCATGAAGTTCCAACCAAATATTTTAATTTTTTAAAACAATGTTTCAACGAAATACAGAAATTTTTAAACGAATAGTTGAATTTCCAACTTAAGATGATTGGTGTTCAAACCAATATGAGGTAGTTAAATTTTCAATTAAAAAATTAATTTAAAAAAAAAAACAAATTATGAATCTAAAACATTAATTTTCTACCAGAGAGATTAATTTGTAATGAAATACATAAATTTTTAACCAAATAATTGAATTTTGAACTGAAGAAGACAAATGTCCAAAAAAACACGGAATAGTTGAATTTTTGTGAAAACAATAATTTGAAAAGAAGTGTTAACAAAATAATGTTTTATTTTCAGGAATTCTATATATTAACAAAATAGTTATATTTTGAAAAAAAAAATATTTTTCAACTAAAATGATGAATCATCACCCAAGGAAATT
>CAKNXH010000838.1:94877-113923 GCA_932178445.1 Andricus quercusramuli | reverse complement strand
GTTACAAATTGATCATTTTCAGTTGCAAATTCGAGAACTTGGTTGCAAATTCATATATTGTGTTAAAAGTTCGTATTCTTTTTTAGAAAAATAATCTTCATTGTTCAATATTCATCTTTTTGGTTGAAAATTCAACGATTTCAGTTGAAGATTTATCATTTCAAATGAAAATTTATCTGTTTGTTTCAAGATTCAATTATTCCATTCAAAGATTCATAATTTAATTTGAAAATTGATCGTTTTGGTTGAAAATTCATATCTTTTTCTTGTTAGAAATTAGTTTTTTGAACAGAAAATTTAACTATTCTATTTTTTGTTGAAAATGTAGCTTTTTTAGACAACAGTTTAACTGTTTGATTGATAATTGATTTTTTTTAAATTAAAATATTTGGTGGAAATTTTTTGTACCTTTTTGGTATAAAATTCAACTATTCCAGTTTGAAGATTCATCATTTCAGTTGAAAATTCATCACAATGGTTGAAAATTGAACTGTTTGATTGAGAATCCATTTTTTTGTTGTTGAAAATCAATTTGTTTAACGTAACGTTTGACTATTCTATTTTTCGTTGGATATTCTTTTTTCTTTTGTTGTTGTAAAATTCAACTATTGGTTAAAAATTTATCATTCTCAGTTGCAAATTCATATATTGTGTTGAAAATTCGTATTCTTTTTTAGAAAATTAATCTTCATAGTTGAATATTCATCTTTTTGGTTGCGAATTCATATATTGTGTTGAAAATTCGTATTCTTTTTTAGAAAATTTATCTGTTTATTTGAAGATTCAATTTTTTCAGTCAAAGATTCATCATTTCATTTGAAAATTGATCACTTTGTTTGAAAATTCAACTTTTTTTTTTGAGAATTAATATTTTTTTGGTTGCCAATTAATTTGTTTAACTTAAATTTTAAGTATTATATGATGATAACATAACATAATTTATATTAATATAATAAAAAGGTGTACGCATTATTAAACAACTAATTAATAAATAAAGTGCGAGCGAAATTTCCAAGAGCCTCCACGGACTTTCTCGGTGAGTCTCCTTGCGATTTGCCTTTAGGCCACGCCTCCTACTCACATTTAGTAATGCGAACGTATCAACAGGCAGAAGGCGTGGCCTAAAGGCAAGTCGCAAGGAGACTCACCGAGAAAGTCCGTGGAGGCTCTTGGAAATAAAACAAGAGACGCCTGTGATATGCGCCTGACGAATAGTCCATGCGTTAATGCCTTGAACTCTCTTGCGCTAAACCCTGGAGTTTTTTCTCCGTGGGTAATTAAAGTTATTTTTTAGTGTTCAAAACTTTAGAACCATACTGGCTATTTATACTTTCATAATTATGAATAATATTAGATAATTTCTAGGCTTTCATAATTATTAATATAGTAGTAGTACTTTATTTGTTTGAGAATCATCTGATTCATACAAATGGGTTACAGTTCAATTCTAGAACTAACTGTTATTCTAAAAAATAAAAACAAAAACTAAAATTAAGGTTGATGGTAAACATTACCCCAGAGGATATAATCCGTACTTACAACGATAGCAAATAAAAAATCTTGAAGTGTATAATTAATTATAATACTCATTCGTAAAATTTACTAACAAACGTAATAATTTTTTTGATAGAATCATTTTCAGGGTTATCTAGCATATTCAGCCAGGCATTCCTTATCTCACACATATTCCTACTTTCGCTTATACATGAAAATCTTACAGTATTAAAAAATTGACATTCTACTAAGAGGTGGTACACAGGTTCTGTATTAAAACAATTCTCATGACAGTAGATACAATAACCTTCAACATTCATACTGCAGGTTTTATTTTTGATTATAAGTCTAGGTATGAACTTATTTATTAACCTTAATTGCGCTATAATTCTGATAAAACTGAGTGGTGTTCTTAACAGGGTTAAATATTTCTGAGGTCCTTCTCGCAAGGTTAATTGAGGAGAAAGTATTAAAGCAGAGGACGAGTGGGCTCTCTGCAAATCTTCTAGATATAACATTTTGTCATAAGCTCTTATCCATGTCGATTTATTCTTTTGAAGAGAGGCAAGAGAAAGGAAATCCCAGTCGTCCTCTATCCCAATTTTTTTAAATATGCTTCTAACCTGGCGGGCCCAATTGTATTTCCCTAGGGTTGACAAATCATCTTTCAGTCTATCCAGTTCTCTTAATCTTAAATAACATTTCTTAGGATATCGATCGTCGGACATGTTTAGAATTTTTTCTATGCAATTGAGAATTGACCCAAAAACTCGGACTGCAAGGTGGGAAGCACCTGTTTCTAATCTAATAGCACATCCAGCAGTATTTTGTGGAACATGCAGGATTCTCTTATAAAAAGTGGTTTGAACTTTTTCTATAAAATCTAAATACCTGAGACTCCATATATGCGCACCATACATTAAAATGCTGGATATAAGACTATCGAAAAGTCGAACAATAGGGAACCATGAGTTAAGTTTTAATCTGTGAATCAGAGAAATCGTTGATCCTACAGCGAGGTTAGATTTACGAACAGCTTCATCTTTTGCCCTGACGAAAAGTGCAGATTGGGTGAATGGGGTGCCCAGGTAGATATAGCTTTTGACAATATCAATCTCGGAGGTTCCGTACATAAAAGGTGGGTATTTTTTGTCATGGCCATGGCCTCCCTTTCTGTAGATCACTATTTTCGTTTTTTCTATGTTGACTTCGAGCTGATTTATCCTACAGTAATCTAATAATCCTTCAAGAATCTTACGCATTCCAACCAGGGAGTCCACAAAGAAAGCCAAATCGTCAGCGTAAGCTAAGAGCAATATTTCCAACAAATGGTCTATTGATACACCTCTGATACCTCTGGCATACATGAATTCTTGTAAATCAGCAATTAAAAATGTAAACATTGTTGGACTTAGAACTTCCCCCTGCATGACTTCTTTCGTTACATCTACCGACCCGGTGACGCCCTTATATCCCTTGATTGCAATATTAGCTTTAGAGTAAAAATCCATGACCAATCTAATAAATTTTGACCCACAACCTTTCGAGATTAATTTGTCCCATAAGATATCATGACTAACTGAGGGAGAGGCTGATTTGAAATCAACATAGAGTACAAAAAGTTTGCCTCCGTTCAGTCTCAGGCGATTTTGAATCATTGCGTTAAGGGTAAAGATCTGATCTGTGCAACCTCTCCCCCTCCTGAAACCTGCCTGCCACTCTGGAAGGAGTTGCATGTCTTCAGCCCAAGCTGTCAATCTTTTGGAAAGAATCTGCGTAAATATTTTTGTAACACAGTTAACTAAGGCAATAGGGCGGTAGTTAGCAGGATCAGTGACATCCCCTTTCTTGTGTATCATTCTAAGAAATGTTTGAGACTACGATATTGGGACCTTTTCTTCATCAATTATTTTATTAAATAACGAGTTTAAGTAAAGGATCAGATTGCCGGGCAAATTTTTCAAAAAGTCGTAGCTTATACCATCCGGACCAGGGGCCTTACCATTTTTTGACAGTTTCAAGCTTGAAATAGTTTCATCAAGAGTTATGTGTGAGTCAAGATAAGGATTTCGGAAATTATCAATCGATATTAAGTAAGAATTTGGATCACGGACTGCGTAGAGAGATTTCAAGTACTGTTCCCATGTGTTTAAGTCTATATCATCTCTATACGAAGGTTTGAAATTATAGCTATTTACTATCTTCCAGAATTGTTTCGAATCTATTGAATTCGCGAGAGAATCTAGTAAGGAATTTTTGTAATCTTCCTTCTTGGAATCTAATAATTTTGTATGTACTTTTTTACAGTTTGTATAAATCGACACAAAATTAGGATTGAATTTTTGTTCCTCGCATTTTTTAAGTACTTTTTTCAGCTCTCTTTTACTTTTTCTGCATTGTATATCAAACCATGGCTTCGAACGACTCAGTTTTCTAGACGGTTTTACAGTCATGTTAAGTTCTGTCGCTGTCTCTTTAATAGCATTAATTAAATTGTTTGAAAGGTCATCTATCGACAACATTGCAGAGTTAATATTTGGAGGGTACTGAATCATTTCTTTAAATTTATTAGCGAAGTCATTATTCCACTTAAAAAAAGGGGTGCTCGAGTAGTTTTCGTAATTTAAATTCGAGTGATCTAGTAACTTCAAAGCTATAGGAAAATGATCGGATCGAGTTGGAACTCTCAGCACTTGGAAATCCTCGATGGACTGAATTCCCACGCTATTAGACCAGGCAAAATCTATAATTGATGAACTTTTTTCTCTTAGAAATGTACATTGGGCTGGGCAGTCGCTTTTAGCTCTCCCATTCAGGACGAAAAACCCATTTTTTTCAAAATTTTCTACCATCTGTTTTCCCCTTTTGTCTAGATCAGCCACCAGACTTGTTCTCACGTCATACAAATTTAAATTGTTACAGAGAGTCTCCTCCTCTAATTGATTCATTTCACCAATTTTACCGTTAAAATCCCCTCCCACAATTATCGAATATTCCGGATATTTCAATGACAGGTCAAAGATTATTTCGTTTATATTGAACAGGAATTTTTCAAAATTAGAATTAGGGCTAGAGTATATTGATCCAATCACTATATTAGAATCATTACCTTCGAGTTTAACAAAAATGTTAAATATAGTAATTTGTACTCAAAAATATACCTTTAAATTATTTATAAATCCAAGTATTTCTCAAACTGTTTCATAATTGGGACATGTTTCATGATACGTACCTTTACCTTATCGCTACACCACTTTTTTCAGACAGATAAGGTTGAACACAAATTTGTCTTCTTCAGTAATTTTTCCCCACAACCTCGTTAAATGTAAAAAGTCTCTCTCAGCTTTGAATTATACATGAGTCAAAAAACTCGGTCTAAGAGTTCAAGGGCCATAACATTTATGAACGACGCAATAGAGCTCAAGAGCTGAAGTACTCAGAACAAATGGACTTGGCCAAAATGGAAACGAGGATTCCTCAAGAGCATTGTTAGCAACATTGCCGTTGTATCCGAAATTTCTGAGCCTGGTGCATTTCACAGTTGTGGCTTTTCCTAGCAATGGTGACAGCTCTCTCTGCGCGTCTTGCCCCTTTGTCGACCGCATAGAGCCAGATTGCCACTACACTTATGTGCATACATTCCACACGCGCGTCCGTCCAACGTACGTCAAACGCTTACCGTATTTCTGAAAACCTTAGGGAAATCTCACTCACGTCACAGGACACGAGAGTGCCATTTATCCTTCCGGGTCGCAACTCTCGACTCTCGACTATTCTCAGGCCAATCGACCTCTTTTGCAACTTGTAAAATAGCATGCGGCTTGGTTGTGGCTTCTAAAACATCATCACTCTTCCAGTCGACACGTGATGGAGATGCCGGATTAATAGCATTTTTCCATGAAATTGAAAAACTTGGGTTCAGTAAAAAAGAGTAAGGGACCGTACTTAAATTACGTAACTTCTCAGGGGTGGGGGGGGGGGGTCGAGATATTTTCTTACGATATGTTACGGTAGGGAGGAGGGGGTCCTTCACTCATGTATGTAATTTTTGCAAATTCACACAAATTTTCTCCTGAAGATTATCTTTTCAGTTATAAATTCTATTATTTAGTTGAACATGTAACAATTTTTTCAAAAAGACATCTTCTTTTCTGCAAATTCAACTGTTTTGGTAAAGATCCGTCTTTTCGGGTTAAAAGTTCAACTCTTTTCGTATAATATCAACCTTTTGTTCAAAATTCATATGTTTTTGCTGATGAATCAACTCAAATATTTTTTGGATGAAAAATATTTTTTCTGAAAGTTTGACTTTTTTCGAAAATTTGTCTTTTTGATTTCAAAATTCATCTGCTTTAGCAGAAATTACATGTATCTTCAATAAAAATTCAACTGTTTGGTTTGAAATTCAATAATTTGGTTGAAAAGTCATACTTTTTGTTTGAAAATTCTGTTGTTTTGTTGAAAATTGAACTATTTTGTAGAAAATTCAATTTCTATTCAAATAGAATATTTTGGTGTTGAAAAGAGACCTGAAATCTTTTCTGGATGAATGTTCAACTATTTTTTGGAATTTCTTTTTCTTAATTTAAAATTCATCTGTGTTGAGAGAAACTTCATCTTTCTTGGATAAAAATTCAACTATTTGGTTTAAAGTTTTACAATTTTGTTGAAGAGACATATATCGGTTGAAAATTATACTTTTTTTTTTCTTTTTTTTTTAATGAAAAACTCAATCTTCTTTGGATGGAAATTTAACTATTTTTTAAAAGTTTTTCTCCATCTGTTTTAAAATAAATATTTCATCTTTCTTGGATGAAAATGCAACTGTTCGGTTGAACATTCAACTATTTTCTAGAAAATGTCATTTTTTATTAAAGTTTATATTTTGATGTTGAAAAGAGAATTGAAATCTTTCCTAGATGAAAATTCAACTATATTTTGAAAAAAAAAAAATTTAAAAATCATCTGTTTTAAAAGAAATTTAATATTTTTGGGATAAAAATGCAACTGTTTGCTTGAAAATAAAACTATTTTGTTAAAAAGTCTTAATTTTGGTTCAAAGTTCCACCGATTTGTTGAAAATTTAACTATTTCGTAGAAAATTTACTTTTAGTTAAAAAATTGTAGTTTTCTGTAGAAAAGTTTATTAAAATCCTTTTGAATGAAAATTCAATTTTTTTTCTGGAAAATTTATCTTTTTCATTTAAGAATTCACCTGCTTTAGTAGAATTTTCATTTTTCTTAGACAAAAATGCAACTGTTTGGTTTAAATTTTATAATCTTGTCAGAAAGTCATACTTTTTGGTTAAAAATTCGACTATTTAGCAGAAAATTGACTTATAGTTTACAATTCTTATTTCGGTGTTGAAAAGCGAACTGGAATCTTCTTTGAATGAAAATTTCACTTTTTTTTGAAGTTTTTTTTTATTTCATCTGTTTTAAAAGAAATAGTTTATCTTTCTTGAATAAAAATGCAATTGTTCTGTTGAAAATTCAACTCTTTCTTGAAAATTTGTCTATCTGATTTCAAAATTCACCTTCATCAGCAGATATTACTTCTTTCTTGAATAAAAATGCAACTATTTGGTTTAAAATACAACAATTTAGTTGGAAATTCATACTTTTTGTTTGAAATTTCTGCTGTTTTGTTGAAAGTTTAACTATTTTGTAGAAAATTTAATTTTTTGTTAAAGTTTATATTTTGATGTTGAAAAGATACCTTAAATCTTTTCTGGATGAAAATTCAACTATCTTTCGGAAAATTTTTCTGTATAAAAATTCAACTATTTTCTGGACATTTTTTTTAAAGAAAAAATTCATTATTTTCAAGAGAAAATTCATCTTTCTTGGATAAAAATACCACTGTTAGATTGAAAATAAAACTATGCTGTTAAAGAGTCATATATTGGTTGAAAATTATACTGTTTTTTTCCTTTAGTTGAGAATTCAACTCTTTTTTTTGAAAATTTATTTTTTTCAAATGAAAAAGTCAATCTTCCTTGGATGGAAATTCATTAAACAATTCATTCAACAATTTTGTTGAAAAGCCATACTTTTTGTTTGAAAATTCTGCTGTTTTGTTGAAAATTAACTATTTTGTAGAAAATTTACTTTCTAGTTAAATAGAATATTTTGGTGTTGAAAAAAGACCTGAAATCTTTTCTGCATCAAAATTCAACTATTGAAAATTTTTTTTCTTTTAACAAAAAATTGAATAAAAATACAACTGTTAGATTGAAAATAAAACTATTTCGTTAAAGAGTCATATATTGATTAAAAATGATACTGTTTTTTTGTTGAAAATTCAACTATTTGTTTGAAACTTTCTTTTTTTTCAAATGAAAAATTTAATCTTCTTTGAATGAAAATTCATTCAACAATTTTATTGAAAAGTCATACTTTTTTGTTGAAAATTCTGCTGCTTTGTTGAAAATTAAATTTTTTGTTAAATTTTATATTTTGGTGTTGAAAAGAGATCCGAAAGCTTTTCTGAATGAAAGTTCAACTCTAAAAAAAATCCGTCCTTTTTTATTAAAAATCCACCTGTTTTAGTACAAATTTCATCTTTCTCGAATAAAAATTCAACTATTCGGTAGGGAATTCCACTATTTCGTTAAAAATACATCCTTTTCGGTTGGAAAAATGCGTCTTTTTGGATGAGAAATTCAATTTAGTTCGTAGAAACTTATTTTTCGTTAAAACATTAAAATTTTCATCTTGAAAAGTCAACTGAAATTTTTTTCTGGATGAAAATTCAACTATTTTTCAAAAACTTGTTTACTTTTTAAATAAAAATTCATCTGTTCTACTAGAAATTTTATCTTTTTTTAATAAAAAATAAAAATGCCATTATTGGGTAGAGAATTCAATCCTTTTTGGGTTGAAATTCGTCTTTCTGGATTGAAAATTCAATATTTTTAGTAGGAACTTATTTCTTGGTTAAGAATTCATATTTTGATTGTGAAAAGTCAACTAAAATCTTTTTTACCCGAAAATTTTATTTTATTTTTTTTTTGAATTTACCTTTTTGGTTTATAAATTCATCAGCTTTGGTAGCATTTTTTTATGCAAATGCAGCTTTTTGGTTTAAAATTATTGTAGTTTGCTGAGTATTCAACTATTTTATTTGAAAGATTTGGTTGAAAGTTTAGCTATTTTGTTGGAAATAAATCTTTTCAAAATGAAAATTTAACTACTTGGGTAAAAGTTAAACTAAATTGTTAAAAATTTATTTTTTTGATTGAAGGCTCATGTCTGATTAAAAATTTAACTGGTTAGTGAAAAAGACTTTTTTTTCGTGGAAAAATAATTTTTTGCTGAAGTCAACATTTTTTTGTAACTTCAATTTTTGTAGAGAAAATTCTTCTTTTGGCTGGAAGGTTCTACAATTTAGTTAAAATTTTCTTTCTTCAGTGCAAAATCTTTATTTGTTGAAAAAACGTCTTTTTGATTTCAACACACTTTTCTTCTACGAATTTCACGTTTTTGGATTCAAATAGAAACTATGACACTTTTGTTAAAAATTCATATTTCCAGGTTGAAAATTCAACTATCATGTTAAAAATTTGATTATTTTTTCGAAAATTCAAGTATTTCATTAAAAACCCATCTTTTATAGTGGAAAAGACATAGCAAGCTCTATTGAAATATTATTAAAGATTTATACTACATCAAGGGAAACAATGGAATGTGTATTAATGACTTTAATATTGTTAGTTTGTCTTTTATGTCCCGACTATTCTCATCAAACACACTAGTTTCAGCAGAAAATATTTATAAGTTATTTGATATATATTTTCTTAAATTAAAAGTTGAAAATCCAACTGCGGAGACTGTAAATATCAATTTTAAATTTAGTTTATGAACTTTTAAGAGAGCATGATCTTTGGCAACAACACTATTATGTATTTTTCATTCATATGACATTCGTTAATTGATAAGTCTTTTCTTTTCGCATCTCGTATATATACCCTTACTTAAACTTTTAAATTTTCATGAAAAATTCCCATTTTTGAAAGGTTCTGAACTGTTATAATTTTATTATCATGATTTGAGGCTACTATAATATTGCCTTTATGTGTCTTGAAGAGAACCAAATCATTACGTTTCTTTCGGTTGTATGTCTAAAGAAAATTTCTGTAATAAATAGTATTCTCTACTTATCATTATTATTGCATAAAAAAGAGAAAACCCGAAATTATTTTCAAAACATTTCAAAATTTAGATATCTCTTAGAATTACTTGGCAAAGTTTGTTAACAAAGATGTCAACTCTTTTTGATCCAACGTTATCTTTGCCAGGGCTTCACATCATGATAAGATTTACCAATTATTTTCCAACTCTTATGATTTTCGTTTGAATCATCGAAATTGACGTTTTACGTGATAAGTAAATAGTACAGACATCTATTTCTAAACTAGATGGCGTCGTGGTTAGATTATATTCTGATATTTATGTCAGTTAGCAAAAATAATCTTTATTCGCGAAATTCATGTTTAACTTCAAAATTTGAATAATATCTGTAATACTGTAATCTGTAATTTGAATTTTCTGTAATCTGATTGGAAGACCAATCCGTTTGTTGGTAATATCATCACTAGACGTTCGAATACGTTGCATTAAAAAAAAACAATGCGTACGTAAATAATATTATCATCCATCTTGAACACAATATGTGCTCTCTTCGAACCGAGTGTTTTGTATATTAATTAATGTAATCGCGAGATACATATAAATCATAAAAATCGAATTGATATAAAGGCAACATGGAACCAAAACAAGCTTCTTGACAATGAAGGTAAAAGATTCTTATGAAAAATATTTAACAATTTATTTCAAATTTTGGAATACCAGACACTTCGTTGAATACAAATTAGTTGAATTTTAAATGCCATTGGACATTAAATGAATCAGTCCAAAATTATCAATGTTGTAGCAATGACAAGCATATGATCAATATTTAAGAGATCAATGGTAGGATTGATTTATACACGAGGTTTCAAAACAAACATAAGGAAGATATTTTTTTTTAAAGTAGACGAAAAAATGCTGTCTTGATAATTGTGCTGATGGTGGAGTCCACGTCAACTGATCACGGAAATTTTCATGTCGGAATGGGATTTGGCTGTAACTAAGGATATGTGATTACTTAGTGGTGGAAAAAAATCCTACCATATATTTTTCGACAATTCGAAAAAATGGCGGAGATATGGGACTTTGAGTTTTTAGACAACTCAAGACAAAATTTGAATTTCCCTATGGTGGCCTATAAATGGTTACAGCTTCTGTGGAATATATTTCATCATTAACTAGAATCACACCCAATGAAATTCTATGTAAGCAAAGAAAAAAGTCACAAGTCTTAATTATTTCCTCATACACTATTATTAATCAATTATTAAATAGACTATTAATGAAACCATTGATTATCATTGTTTAAATGAATAGAACCATGACGTGTGTCGTCAAGTTTCAACGAAAAATGTTATTGTTGATCTAACGTTACCTTCGCTAAGGCTTCAAATCATGATAATTTCGTGATGCTTCCACAACTCTTCTCTCATTATTTTCGGAAACGTCATTTGAATAAACATTCCACTTAATGAATGCGTAGTATGAAAAAATAACTTTACAGATTGAGCCACAATACTTTTGGTGCACCTTTACTAGCAAGTAGAAATTAATAAAAAATCGTTCAATCATGAGGTTCAATCTTCTCTTTATTGGCTTTTTATGTCTACAAGGTGAGAAATCCTCAAATAATTATTAATTATCACATTGAATAGTTATTTGTATATTCAGCGATATGTGCCAGAGTGGTATGTGATCAATTCCATATGGTATCATATTCTGCGGCTTTAGAATTAGAAAAATTAAGTATTGTTATTGAATTTTTGGGAAGTGGATCAAAGCATTTAAGGACACAACTGCCTGACCCATTCGAATTTTTATTTAGTTTGAATAATGCAATAATTTCATTCATTAGATTCTACCTTGGACTTTAAAGCTCGTTTCTCAGATACATTCCAGAAGTTGAAAAAGAATAAAGTTGCACTAGTTAAACAGAACAAAAACTCGAATGTGCGAGATAAATGTAGCCTTATATATATTGAACCATAATACCCAAACTTCAGCACAATATTAATATCTTCCAAACAATGAAGTAGGTGAAAATAGAAAAGTTTGGATCATTCGATTTTGAATTTGACCTATGAGATAATTTTGCTTTTTTCTAAGTTCGGCATCGAGTCCCCCTCTCAGATTTATTTATAATCAAACACGTCTTTGCCTTAAATGTATTGAAAGTCAAACAATATAATAAAAATGATACGTCTAATTTTATCATTACTTTTCATATTTACAGACAGTCTGGGCTGATAAGTTTAGCTTTTTACACAGGAAATCTGTTTCAAAAATAGACAACATCGTCATTGGACTATAAACTTATCTTGGTGTTAGTTGGAAAAAATAATTTTTTATCACTAACTAATTCTTCGTCATAAAAATTAAAGGAAAATCTGTAATCGTTTTGCTCTTCTTTCTCACCAGTGTGAAGCTTACGCTGATACAAACAAAGGATTAGAATATAGCGACCAAATCATTTGTCGAAAAGATTATGAGAAAATGCTTGTACCTGATAATCGAAAAGATATCGAATGCAACCAGTGCCATGAGCAAGCCAAGAAAGATAGAAATATTTACGTATGTAGACATTTTTTTAATGATCTATTCCAAAAACGATGTGTGCTCGCTTCCACTTGCTCGTCTCACGATTTTTTTTATAAATCATGAAAATCGATTCGGTGTGGGGGCACCATGGAACCAAAAAAAATTCCCTTGACAATAAATGTTGAAAATCAAGCGAGAAAATTGATATTTCCAGAATTTCAGAACAACTCAAACTTATTAAGGATATCCACCTATAATAAATTTGAAATTTGAAGTTTTGTCGGGTTGGAGAAACCGGGAGAGAGGTGAGCCAAGGTGTAAAGAAACATGAGAGTAAAGTCAGGCTAAAATACTTGACGCAATCAGCACTAGCTGCATATCATATAGGAACAGGACATAGCATTTTATTTAACAAAACAACCGTCATCGCAAGAAAAGAAAATATTTTTCCAAGAAAAAATAGAGAAGCAATCGAAATCTTAAAATACCCTAATAACATCAATAGGGACAACGGATATAATACTAATACTATTTGGCTTTACGTCCTCCCAGGTTTTTAAAAAAAGTCTTGATTGGCCAATCAAGTTCGAACAGTTCCCACCATGGGGTGCTCTGGCCAATCACAGGCGTCGTAGAGAATACATATATGTGAACGGAGTAACCTGAGACTTCAGTTTCACGAAACGTCGGCAAGATTCATAGTTTCGCACGCAATTGAAATCTGGAAAAGCTTCAAATTTTTAATTTATCATGATATCTACCTACTTATGATCATTTTAGAATTACCAGACATTTCTTTGCATACTATTTAGTTGCGTTTTCAATGATATTTGACCTTTTTCTGCATGAGTCCCGAATTCTCAACGTTTTAGCAATAGCGAGCATACACTCATTATTTAGGAGATCAATGACAAGATTAATTCATTCATAAAATCTCAACATAAATATAAAACGTATCCTTTTTTGTTTTCAGCTTGCGAAATCGTGCTGTTTTAAGTATATTACTGAATTGGAAAACAAGTCAAAATTATATCGTGCTACTTTTAAGGGATGCTTGGCAAATTTGATTCGTAAGGCAGCTGCAGAAAAACGCAAAAAAAAAGTACAAACGTAATTGTATTGGAATCAATCAACTATTTGAAGAAATGAATTAAATTAATTAACCTTTAAATCTCCAGCTGTGTACGATTTGTTCCTCATGAATGTTTCTGAAGACCAACATTCTTTTTTAGGGAAAGTTCTATACAAGTAGTATAGTCTTTCTCAGACAAATTTTCATCGACTTGCATCAAATAATTGTAAATAATAAAATAATAAATAAGAAATACAGTGAGTGTTATGGATTAATAGTATTCTTTTTTTATGAACTGCATTTAGCAGATTCATAAAAGATGGGAAATATATGATATTTGGTTATTAAATTCAATCATTCAGTTTCTATAATTTCTTCTTTCATAAATTTGCATTATTTTAGAACAAGGGTTCTCTGGATTTTAGATGCTTTCATGCTCAAAGAACAAATTCTGTCTGGAATCCTAGGTACAACAGGCAGTTTTTTTTCGAGAAATTGAAATTTTAGGGTCAAGTGAAAATTCGAATTTCCCAACAGTGGCCCATAAATGGCTACAGCTTCTGCGGAATTTATTTCTTGATTTGGAGCAGATTTTTCATTTTATTTTGGATAGTAGCCTTCTCGTGGGAAACAATTTTCGTGGTTTCCTATAGGCTCAACAGAAAATTTTTTAGGGAATTTTTCAGAAAATTTCAAATTTCGGGTTTAGGTGAAACAGGGTGTATACAAAACCTAATTTTCAAAATTCCCAGACTATTTCGTGATCATTAATATTGAAGAGCAGAATTCAAATTTTTTCAAACTTCTCACACAAATTTGTCATTCTTGACGGGCGTTTATAGTTCCTCTTATAGAAATTCCCTGACTTTTAGAAGTTTTTTTAAAACTCCCCTGACTGGGCACTATGGATATTCCCTTTTTTAAATTTCAAAATAGGATGAATTCGGATCAAATTTTTAAAATAGGACAATGTCAAGTGCAAGGCTTTCCAAATAGAATAATCTCAAATTAAACAAATTTTACACTAAACTATTACTAATACACAACGTTCAAAATGAAATAATTCTGAATTGAAAGCATTTTAAGATCAAAAATGTTACAGGCTGAATGAACCATTGATTTATTATCATTAATTAATTATTATTGATTTCAAATTAAATAAAAATTAAAGGCTCAAATATTGTCAATTAAAGATTGAACGCAAATACAGAGATCAAGATTAAATTATTCAGCATTGAAAAATATAAATTTTAAAACATTGAGAGTGCTACATATGGAATAATATTTGACTGTATTTAAAAAAATTGCGTAGTTTCGAACATTATTTTTTTAACATGATTCAATTCCAAATCATCAAAATGGAATGAATTTGAATTGAAAGCATTTAAAGGTCAAAAATTGTATGTACATATAATTAGAAATGCATACTTTCAAATATTTCAACACTTCATTTTCAATCCGCTATACTCTTAATGCTCAAATTTTGAGATTTTTAAACTTTAAATTTTCAAACACTCCAATGTTTTTTTTTTAACCACGAATATATTCTTATCGATTCCAGGTTCTAGTGGAATAATTAAGGTTTAATCATATTCGTTTTTACCGTTCGTAACAAGAAATGTTTTTATATTGTTATAAAGAAAGAATAAGAGAAGAATGTTTTTTTTTTGCAAATCATTTTTGAAAAGGTTTTCAACTGTTTCAATATCATTATCATCATTATCATGATGGACTTGGCATAGTCTGAAAACAAAGGTTCCAACGAAAAATATTCTTGTTGATCCAACGTTACCTTCGCCAAGGCTTCATATCGTGATAATTTCGTCATTCCTTTAAAACTCTTCTCTTATGATTTTCAATAGCGTCATTTGAATAAAAATTTCACGTGATGAAAGCGTAGTATGAAAAAACATCTTCACAGAATGAGACGCCATATTTTTGATTCACCTTCGCTAGCAAGTAGAAGTTAATAAAGAATTGTTCAATCATGAGGTGTGCGATTTTCTGCTTATTGGTTTTTTGTGTCTTCGAGGTAAGACATTCCTAAATTTTTAAATTAATATCAAATCTCATATTCAATAGTTATTTATATATTCAGTGATATGTGCCAGAGTGGCATGTGATCAATTCCATACGGTATCATATTCGGCGGCATTAGAGTTTCAAAAATTAAGTTTTGTGATTAAATTTTTGGAAAGTGTTTCAAAGCATATGAGGGCACATCTATCTGACCCACTTGCATTACCATTTTGTTTGAATAATGCAATTGTATTCACTCGATTTTGGCTTGGGCTTTGAAGCCCTGTTCTCAGTTACATTCCAAAAGTTGAAAAAGAATTAAGTATTGTATTACCGGATGACAAGGTTATGCAATAAAATTTCTATCATTTTATAAAACATTTTTGGTCTGAATCAACCTTCCAGTCAAGTGATTTATGTGAGAAGTACGTTTTCATTGAAAAGAAACGTGTAACTTTTTGATTTTCACCTGTACCATGATTTATCTATTTCAAAAATAGCAAAAATAATGAAAAACACATACATTATTTTTGTAAGTTGTGGACAACAGATTTACCTTCGATGTATTAAAAGTTAAGCAGCATAATAGAAATGATAAGTATAATTTCAGCATTACTTTTCATATTTACAGATTGTCTGGGCAGATAAGTTTGACTTTTTACGTAAGAAATCTAATTCAAGAATAGAGATCATCGTTACTGGACTATTCGCTGATATTGATGTCAGTAGGCAAAAATAATTTTAAATAGCTAAATATATCTGTATCTTAAAAATTTTTACTAAAATCTGTAACCGTTTTGCTCTTCTTTCTCACTAGTATTATGAACGCGCTGCTCTGAAAAAAGGAGTCGAATATCACGACCAAAACATTTGTTGGAAAGATTATGGGACAATGCTTGTACCTAATGGTCATAAAGAAAGCGAATGCAACAAGTGTCATGATCAAGCTAAGGAAGATAGAAATATTTACGTACGTGACAAAAATTTATAATCTATTTCAAACATAGTGTGTGCTCGTTTTCAGTCAATTTTTTCATAATCATCAATTTGATCACGGGGAAAAACCTGACAGTCTTCTATAAGTCTTGAAAATCGATTCGATGTGAAGGCATCATGAACCTTAACAAAATTCACTTGACAATAAATGTTGCAAATCAAGCAAGAAAATGGACAGTCAAACTCATTAAAAATATGTACCTACTTTTGATCATTCCAGAACGACCAGACACTTCTCTGAGTACTCATCAGTTGAATTTTTAATGATATTTGAGTACATAGTCCCTAATTCACAACGTTCTAGTAATGACGAGCATACAATCAATATTTAAGAGACCAATAACGAGATTAATTTATTCACCAAATTTTTAAATAAATATAAAACGTACCCTTTTTTGTTTGCAGCTTGCGAAATGGTGCTGTCTTGAGTATATTACTGAATTAGAAAATCAGGCAAAATTATATCGTGCTGAATATAAGGCATGCTTGGGAAATTTGGTTCGTAAGGCGGTTGCAGAAAAAAAGCTGAAAAACTATAAAGTACAAGTATGATTGTATTGAAATTAATTAATTATCCGAAGAAATGAAATGATTAAATTAACCTTACAATCTCCAGCTGTTTGAAAATTTGTTGCTCAGAACTGTTCTTTAAGACCAAAATTCTTTCTCAGGGAAAGCTCTATAAAAGTAGTATAATATAGTGTTTCTTAGATAATCCTTCATCGATTTTTATCCGACATTTGGAATTAATAAGAAATCACTAAAAAATACAATAACTTCTTATATATATATATATATATATATATATTCTCTATGTTTGATACCTTGACTAAATAAAAAAAGGTTTTCCAAGATAAAGTGCTGTATAGAAATAAATAAAACAATAATTGTATGTAATACTGAAGGCTTTTCAAATATTTTTTTCTTGTCACAAAAATATTGAAATTACTTTCAAGAAAAGAAGTATTATCAGTTTGTTTTTGAGTTTATATAAATGTAAATTTTATAATATTCTTGAGAAAATTGGAAGAGATTTTCGAATATTCGAAATCTCTCAAATTCCTCAAGATATTTTTAGCTAACTCCAACTTTCCTTGAAATTTTGAGAAATCATTCGGAATGTAAAGAAATTGCCTCAAAATCTTCCACATTTTCCTAGGAATCTTAAAAAATTTGTTCATTGACGTGAAACCTTCCAAAATTCTTTCAAATCTTCTAAAGTTTTGGCTTGAAATCCGTAAAAAAAATCTGAATTTTGAAAATCGTTTGCAGTTTGGAATTATTTCTGAATCTCTTGAAATCTTTTTAATATTTCTTGAATTTACTCGATTTTTATTTTATTTTTTTTTTAATCATACCAAATCGAAACATTTTCCGTTAAAATCTTCTGCTATTTTTCGAAATTTAAGGAAATCTTTTGAAATCAAAATTCCTAAAATGTCTTATAAGTTTTGGATTATTTTTGAATCGTTTCAAAACTGTGGGAATTTAATCTTCCTGATGACTTATTTACCTTTTCGATTGAAAGTTCATGTATTTCGTTAAAAATTAATCTCCTTTTGGTAAAAAAAAAACAATTATCATTTTGGTCCAAACTTCATTTCTTTGGCTTAAAATTTTGTTTTTTATTGAAGATTAATTTTTTAACTGAAAAACCTACTATACAATATTTGGTTGAGTTAATCTGCTTGGTTAAGAATTCCATTAAAAATGAAATATTTTGTTGAAAATTAATATTTTTTTGGTAGAAAATTAATCTTTATGGTTGAAAATTCATTTATTTAGTTAAAAATTACTTTTTTTATTGAAGATTACTTTTTGTAATTAAAAATTTATCTTAAGTTGTTGTCGAAATTTTTCATTATAGACATTCAATCATTTTGTTAAACAATTAATTTGTTTTGTTGAAAATCGAACTTTTTCGTTGAAGATTTAGTTTATTTACTTTAAAACTTATTTCTTCAACTGAAAATTAAACTATTTTATTCTTCGTTTGAAATTTATCTTTTTTCATTGAAAATTCAACAATTTTGTTGAAAAATTGTTTCATTTGCTTATTTTTTTTTCTTTATTATTATTTATTACTTATTCTTCGTATTGAAAATTAAAACATTCTATTTTTGTTGGAAATTTATCTTTTTTGGTTGAAAATTCATCTTCTGGTTTGAAAATTCAACTATTTGATTACATATTTATTTGTTGGATTTAAGATGTATCATTTTAGTTAAAAGCTAATTTCTTCTGTTAAAAATTTAACAAATTTTTTCGAAAATTCTTTTTTTCTACTCAAAATTTAGCTGTTCCATTTTTGTCATAAAATTGATCTTTTTCATATGAAAATTTATTTATTCTACTGAAAAATCGTGTTTTTAAGTGAAAAAAAATCAATTATTTTAATAGAAAATGCATATTTTTGTGATGTGAATTCAACTTTTTTTTTTAATCCGTCTTTATGACTTGGAAATTCAACATTTTGGATAAGATTCTTCTTCATTATTGATAAGACAATCTTTTCTGGTTGAAAATTCAACACTCATGTCGAAAATTCGTATTTTATGATTGAGCAATTTTTGTATTGGAAACGAAACAATTTTTTGGTGGAAATATCAATTATTACACTTTGTGTCCATGAATACTTTTTTATCAGAGATTTATCAGTTTGTTTCAAAATTTGACTATTTTTTGGAAAATTCCCTTTTCCTTGATTGGAAATTACCTATTTCAACTGAAAATGTTATATTAAAATTTTACATTAATAAATCTTCAACAGTCGTCTTAGGATGCAAGACATGAACGA
>CAKNXH010000838.1:42378-89877 GCA_932178445.1 Andricus quercusramuli | reverse complement strand
TAAAAACTCATTTTTTGTTAAAGAGTTCATATTTTGATCTCGGAAAGTCAACTGGAATATTTTCTGGATGAAAATTCAGCTATTTTTTAAAATTTTGTTTTCTTTTTCAATAAAAATTCATCTGCTTTAAGAAAAATTTAATCTTTTTTTTGGATAAAGATGCAACTATTGGGTAGAGAATTCAACAATTTAGTTTAAAAGTCATCATTTTTGGTTTTTTAAATTCATTTTTTTACCGTGAAAAGACAACTAAAAATTTTTTAACAGAAAATAATTTTTTTTTAATTCATCTTTTTGATTTATAAGTTCATTCGCTTTGGTAAAAATTCCTTTTTTTAAATGAACATTGAACTTTTTGGTTAAAAATAATTATTCTCTGTTTGAGTGTTCAACGCCAACGGCGATACCACGCTGAAAACACCAGTTCCCGTAAGATCACTGAAACAATTGGAATCTTCTTTGGATGAAAATTTAACTATTTTTTTTTCAAATTGGTCTGTTTAAAAAAAAAAATACTTCATCTTTGTTGAATAAAAATGCAACCGTTCTGTTGAAAATTCAACTCTTTCTTGAAAATTTGTTTCTCTGATTTCAAAATTCACCTGCTCTAGCAGAAATTTCATATTGTTTGGATGAAAATGCAACTGTTTGGTTTAAAATTCAACAATTTTGATGAAAATTACTACTTTGTTGGTTGAAAGTTTTGCGGTATTGTTGAAAATTTAACTATTTTGTAGAAAATTTACTTTTTGGTTGAATATAATAATTTGGTGTTGAAAATAGAACTGAAATATTTTCTGGATGAAAATTCAACAATTAAATTTTTTTTTTAAATTAAAAATTCATTTGTTTTAAGAGAAATTTCATCTTTCTTGAATAAAAATGCAGTTGCTTGATTGAAAATAGAACTATTTTGTTGAAAAGTTATAATTTTCGTTAAAAATTCTCCTGTGTTGTTGAAAATTTGACTATTTCGTAGAAAATTTACTTTTTATTTAAATTTCATATTTTGGCGTTAAAAAATGAACTGAAAGCTTTTCTGGATGAAAGTTCGGCTTTAAAAAAAATTGATTTTTTTAAATTAAAAATTCATCTGTTTTAGTGCAAATTTCATCTTTCTTGGATAAAAATTCAACGATCTGGTGGAGAATTCAGCTATTTCGTTAAAAATAAATCCCTTTTTGTTGCAAAAATTCGCTTTTTTGGATGAAAAATTCAATTTTGTTCGTAGAAACTAATTTTTTGTTAAAAAAGTCATATTTTGATCTTAAAAAGTCAACTGGAATCTTTTCGGGATGAAAATTCAACTATTTAAAAAAATTTTGTTTCCTTCCTAAATAAAAATTCATCTGTTTCAAGAGAAATTTCATCTTTTCTGGATAAAGAAGCAATTATTGTATAGAGAATCCTCTTGTGGGTGAACATTCGTTTTTTTGGATTGAAAATTCATTTATTTGAAGAGTTATATTTTTAGTTGGAAAGTCATCTCATTGGTTGAAAGTTTGAACATTTTATCGCAAATTAATATTTTTAAATTGTAAATTCAACTACTTGGGTCTAAGTTAAACTACATTGTTAAAAATTTATTTTTTTGATTGAATGCTTGCTTTTAGTCAGAAATTTAACTGTTGAGTGGAAAAGTCTCCTTTTTGGTTTACAATTCATTTTTTAACTGAAAATATAACTTTTTCAGTTTTTTAACATTGAGCTTTTCTTAGTTGAAAATTCTCCTTCTTTGGTAAGAAAAAATATGATTTTCTTGGTCTAAAATTTCATTTTTGTTGGGTAAAAATGCATCAGTTTCGTGAAAAAATAATTTTGTTGATGAAGTCATATTTTTTGTTTGTAAATTCAATTTTTGTAGAGAAAATTCTTCTTTTGGCTTGAAGGCTCAACAATATAGGTGGAATTTTTCTTCTTTAGTAAATAAAATTTATTTGTTGAAAATTCGTCTTTTTGGTTTTAAAAAACTTTTTTTTGTATAAATTTCATTTTTTTTTTTTTTTATTGAGATGTAAACTATGACACTTTTTGTTGGGAATTTATATTTATGGGTTGAAAATTCAACTATTATGTCAAAAATGTATTAATTATTTTGTTTAAAATTCAAGTATTTTTTGAAAAAGCCATCTTTCATAGTAGAAAACAAAAATTTTTTTGTTCGAAATAAATTGATAAATTTGAAAATTTCAAATTTGTATCTGAAATACTGTTTTAATTTGTTTATAAAAGATTTTATGTTGAAAGTATTTTAAGATTTGAATGGTGGTATTTGAATATTAATAATCAAGGAAAATGAAAAAGTAGACAGGAAAAATAAGGGAATTTCAAAACTGATGTTCTCTATTATAACTAGTAAAACATTTCTGAAAACCAAAAATTACTTACAGAATAAAGGGGGGGGGGGGGAGGTGTGGAAATATTTTGTTACAGTTTGTTATCGTAACACGATATTTGAGTTGGCGATTTCCTCGCAATTATTATGTAACAAATATTTTTTATAGTATTATCCATTTTCCAAAATAATTTTGATTTTTTTTTAACCCTGTTTTTAAAAAGCAGGGCAAATTAGTTGGCTCAAAAAAGGAAGTTAGTTTCTAATTTCTGTTTAAACCAAGAGTTCAGATAAATAAAATGCTACATGTTTAGAGTTACAAACGGCCCCGAATAAAAGAGGAAAACTTCTCGATCGTTCAGTAACTCGTTAGTGATTCGTTTCTCCAATCAGACCGGAACTAATAATTTTTCTCAATTAGGTCCTTTTTTCCAGACCGTAAAAGCGGCGAGTTCTGAATTTATTGGATATTTCACGACACGAATACAAATCGATTCAATTCTAGTCTCACTGCGATATACTCTTCAAATTTGAATCTGTGAAATTTAACTGATTTTCAGTCAAATTCTACTAACTACTGAAGCTAGAATTCAGTTACTGACAATTAGTGAAAATAGCATCAATATTTTTCTTCCCTTAAAATCATTGGAAATTCTTTAATTTTTCTAGGGGTGTATTTCTATTTGACTGTGCTTTTTTCAGGCGTTTCTCAAAAATTCATCAAAAATAAAATTAATAATATTTTTTAATAGAAGCTTTTTTAAACATATTTTTAGCTGACATGATTCAGCTGGCCCAGGTAATCTGAAGCAAAAAAATCGAAAAGATTCTCAAAATATACGAGCACGACTATAGGTGAAACTGAAACAAATCAAAAATATTGAAAATTGACAAAATGGTGCCCATTTGAAATTTTTTTTGCGAGTTTCGACTTTTTTGGGGGTAGTAGACTTGTTAAAAATTCAAAAATCACTATTTTTTATTTATTTTAGTTCGTGCTATAACCAAGCATCTGTGAAACTAGAAATTCAGACCTAGCACTGAAATTTTTGACTAGAACTTGGATAAAAATCTATAAATGTTTTCGGAAAATCATATTGGGGTAGGAAACCCTGTTTGAGACGAACAATGACTATTATACACATTTATGAGCTGCCTGTCTGACAGCCGAAGCGGCCCTCGACAGCGTGCGGCTGAGTACTTTCCGCTCTGCGCAGTTGACCCTGCTGCACCTTTGTTAAAAAATCCGTACCAAACAAATCCCTTTGTGTACAAATTCCACATTAGGGGGGTCCAAAAATTCATTGCAACAATTTTTTCACCCTAGAGGGCAAGTCCCCCCCCCCCCCCGAAAAAAAAGTTTCCATTTCGGGAGAAAAAAAAATCCCAAATTTTTTTTTTTAATTCGAATTCATATTTCAGGGTTTAATCAAAACGTGCCAAACTTTTTAGGGATTGAAGAGGAGTACCTATGAAATAAAAACATACTAACAACTTTTATTTTTAACCCACCCTTAACCCCCCCCCTGTCTTTTTCGTACAAATAATTACTAATGGACAATTGGAATATTTCCCATGACTTTTTAAACAATTTTGAATTGTTTAAACAAATGTAACTTATTTAAACAATTATTTGTTCCCAAAAAATGTAAAAAATAATCGTATTTTCTGACTGAAATGTAATATTTTGTCATTGTTTGAAGTAGCAATTTTTTTTGAAAACATAAGGTAATTATTTAAACAATTACTTATTGTTTATTCTCAAAATTTCTAAAAATTGACCCAGAGATGTCCAGTTTTTTCTCAAATTGGTATCCTATGCTACTTTTTGTTAAATAATTATATAATTTTTATACATTCCTTTTAATGTTTAATAAATTCTTATTTTTTAAACAATTTTGATTTGCTTAAAATGGTTAATATATCGGAAAAAAACTGCTTAAGCAAATCAAAATTGTTTAAACAAATAGAAATTTATTAAACATTAGAAGATATGTATCAAAATTATATAATTATTTAACAAAAAGTAGCATGGGATACCAATTTGAGAAGAAACTGGACATCTCTGGGTCAATTTATAGAAATGATGAGAATAAACAATAAGAAATTGTTTAAATAATGACATAATTTTTTTAAAAAAATGACTACTCCAAACAATGACAATCCATTAAAATTTGAATCAGAAAACACAATTATTTTTTACATTTTTTGGGAATAAATAATTATTTAAATAAGTTACAATTGTTTAAACAATTAAAAATTGTTTCAAAATTCATGCAAAATATTCAAATTGTCCATTAGTAATTATTTGTATTTGAAATACTTTAAAAATATTTTGGAATTTCTTTAATTATCCTGAAACCTTATAGGAAATTACATGATTTTTTTTATATTTCATAAAATGCCATGAAATCTTTTAAAATCTTCTTATGTATTTCAAATCATTCGAAATCATTTAGAATTCCTTGAAATTTTTTCAATTTACCGAAAATTTTTTGGAATCATATTATATTCCTTAAAATTATTCAAATCCTTTGAAAACTTATAAAATTTGTTAAAATTTCTTCCAAATACCTTTAAACTTAGTTTTCTCTTTTTTCTTCTTTCCTAATGTCTCGTTTTTTTTTTTTTCAAAGTTCTCACTAAAGACAAATTCAATGTCTACCCGTAAATGCAAAAAAAATGATACTAAATCTGGATCATTTTAATCAAATGCGAGGGACCATTCACTATGAAATCAGAGAAATCTTTGCCAACAATTCAACAGTGAATTTATTTTTTGACTGGGAATTTTAGAAATTTTTAGAAGAAAAATCTATCCATCTAAAATATTCAAGTTTAAAACCGGTTCGATTTAGAAAATTGTAATTAAGAAAAGGAACCATTTTTTAATATATAGCAATATTTGACTGTTTATATTAAAAACTGTATTTTTGAGTTTTTTAATTTGTAGGTAAAATAAACAATGATTTTTGAAAATTCTAGTCAGTTTGGGAGATATTTAGAAAGTTTTTGAAAAGATTTCAAATTGATTTAAAACTTGAAAAGTTATAAGACAGTATAAACAATTACTTGAAATTTCTGGGGAATTTTCAAATGATGTTTTATTTTGAAAAAAAAGTTAGGAAAATATTTAAAATGATTAAAAAAAAAGAAAAAAATTTTGTATGAATCTATAAAAATGAAACAATTATTATATTAGAAAAATTAGAGTGAGTTTAAAAGATATTTAAAAGTTTTGAAATGATTTAAAACTTGAAAGGATTTTTAAAAACTTAGATTTTTCAAGATTTCAAACAAAAAATTGAGAAAGTTTTTGAGCATTTTGAAAGGCTTCAAAAGGATAAAAAAATTATTAAGATTTCTAAGAAAATTGAAAATGATTTTTTATTCTATACAATTAATTTCAGGAAAACATTTCAAAACATTTCAAAGGATATCCAAAATTGTCAAGAACGAATCTGCAACATTTAAAGGCAATTCTTTCACTTTTTAGGATCTTTAGATAATTTTAGGAAATTTTCAAATAATTTTCATCAATATCTAGAAGTTTCGTAAAAATTTCAGAAATAATTTGCAATTTGAATTTATTCCAAAAAAGTTGCAGCAAAATGTAGAATTTTTAAAATTTTGAATCATTTTAAGGGTTTGAAAAGTTTTTTAATTTTTTAATATATAGCAATATTTGACTGTTCATACCCAAAACTCTATTTCTTGGTTTTTTAATTTGTAAGTAAAATTGTTGAATTTTGATGTATAAACATTCCAACTTGATTCGAAACTTAAAAAGTTTTGAGATAATAAAAACGATTACTTGAGATTCCTGGAAAAATTTCAAATGATGTTTTATTTTGAAAAAAAAATTGTATTAATGAATAAAAATGAAACAATTATTAATTTAGGAAAATTCTAGTATGTTAAATAAATATTTAAAAGTTTTAAAATAATTTAAAAATAATTTAAAACTTGACAGGATTTTGAAAAATTTAGATTTTTGAAGATTCCAAACAATAAATTAGGATGACTTTGAGCATTTTAAGAGGCGTCAAAAGGATACAAAAATTATTGAGATTCCTAAGAAAATTGAAAATGATTTTTCATCCTGAATAATTCATTTCAAGAGAATATTTTAAACATTTCAAAGGATTTCCAAAATTGTCAAAAACGAATCTGCAACATTCAAAAACAATTTTTTCAACTTCGAAGGATTTTTAGATAATTTCAGGAAATTTTTTATTAATTGTCATAAATATTTAGAATTTATGTGAAAATTCCTAAAATAATTTGCAATTTGAATTTATTCCAGAAAAGTTAAAGCAAAATGTAGAGTATTACAAATTTTGAAGCGTTTCAGGTGTTTTGAAAGGTTTTGATCGGTTTTGATGTATAAATAACAATTGAACAATTATTAATTTTTCACGACTTGAAATGAAATTAATTTATCTTCTAATATAAAATAATTTCACTTTAAAAGAAATTATAATCGTTCAATTTTTATTGTTTCTGACATGAAATTTTTGAAACTAATATAATTTGGTAAATTAACAAAGTTTATTTATTCTTCAACTAACAGAATTGAATATGATAGCTTGGATTTCTATTTTTTGAATCTTCGAACTGTACAACTTGCAAAAGCTTAAAAATTTTAATTTTGCAGTTTGACGGCATTGAATTTAGAATTATTCACTAATTTTAAAAGTTTAAAATGGAAAAGGGTTTTCCTTCGAGTGTTTTAATTTGAAGTTAAGTTTGTATAACTTAAAATAAAAACATTTTTAGCTTCAAGAGTTCGAATCTTTAAATTGCCATGACCTTCAGACAATGATAAAAAATTATAAATTAAAAAAAATGGCTTAATTTACAATTTAAAAAAAGAAATTATGTCGAACCTGAAATTTCTTTAGTTTCAACTAAAGGAACATGCTATAATTATGCTTATTTTGGAAGAAAATTTGTTACGCGATTCAGGAGTTTTAGAATTTTTACTTGATTTTCAAACGTTTTACACACTAAAAAAAATTTTCCCCTCATTCAACAAGAATAATAACACGGCTATTTGGTTTAAGATGAAGAAACCTCAGGTTAATGATATCCAACTTTTTTTTACAAAAGTGTGTATTTAACTCAATCCAAAATAATAATGCTATATTGCAGATATTCAAAGACTTCTGAATGAGACAAACAATTTTTTCATTTTGAGTCGCACAACGCGTTGCAACGCGCACACTCGCTGCGCACATGAACTGTAGAGGGCCGCATCATAGTTGGCTCACCGCTATCCCGTAACCATGAAGCGAGGTTCGCACGCCAATTGCTCTGACTACACTCACTGCTCTCTTGATTGCTCGCTTGATTGCTCGTGATTCCTCACAATCTCTTGTTGACTCACACTAACTCGCTCACTATTTCGGAATATTTTAAGAGATTTCTGCTGATTTTACTAGTTTTATACTAATTTCAAAATATCGGATCTTTATCAAAAGTTCATCTCAGATTCCGCTGATTTCAGATGATTCCGCAAAGTATTATGCTTGTTGCATTTGATTTCGTACCGATTTCAAACGCTGAAACCTCCTGATTCGAGAGTGAATTGTCCCTCAATCAAATGAGTATCACTCGGCTGTAAATCACTTTGACCCATATTCAACATCAAAGTAATACCACAAGATTCTCCTTTCTAAAATCCAGCTGTAGAGTTGACTCCTCCATCAATTACCCAGTTAAACGTTACCCCGTTTCACCCATTACCTGAAACGCTTTTACACCCCGTTTTTCCTCTCGCTTTTAGGGCCGTTCTGCCCGACTGTTACCGGGCCGGTCTTGAACAAGGATCACTCTAGGAAAGGTATGGCATCGTTAAACAAAGTTGAGATTTTTCGGCTCGTTTCGTCCTATGGGTTCGTTTATCCTGTACAGATTCACTCGATACAGTACCATCACGCATTTTCCTTGCTGCGGGCTCTTTAACTCCCCCACCCGTTGATGCTTCTCTTGTTTCCTGTTTCCTGTCTCACCCCATCACGCGACACTGACATCGTCGAGATGACAGAAGCGAAGTGGTAGCATAAAACGGAAAAAAGGAAGAGACAAAAGGGAAGAGGGTGTTTGTACGGGGCGAGGCACGAAACTTACGCAGTCACGGATGTGAATATGCATATTCGCCCCATAAAGCCCAGACAAGCTTAATTTATCGTCCCAGTGTCGCTTCAGCTTTTTGCACCTACTCGCACTCTGCAGTGTCTCCATGCTTGATGCGAAAGCGAGCACCACCTTTTTATGTCCAACCGAGTCGCGTGTACAACTCTGTCTCATTTTTATAAGCCTTTTAAACTACATCATCAACAATCGTTCATGCTATAGTTAATGGTGGAATCAGTATTTTGAATTGTCACTGATGAACCAGTGATTTTCTGATTTTACTGGGTCAACTAGTAAGTGACTGAACTGAACCAGTCCTACTGTAATACACGTAGCGCCACATTAGAGATTCCTCTAGTAATATTTGCCACTGGCAGAATCAGTATTTTGAATTGTCACTGGCGAACCAGTGATTTTCCGACTTGGACTGGTTCAACCAGTAAATTTCTCAACTAAAACAGTGCTACTGTTATACTCGTAGCGGCAAATGAGATATTTCTCTAGTAATATTTGTCACTGGCAGAATCAGTATTTTGAATTGTCACTGGTGGATCAGTGATTTTCCTACTTTGACTGAGTCAACTCGTAAATTACTCAACTGATAGAGTGCTACTGTTATACACGTAGCGCCAAATTAGAGATTCCTCTAGTAATATTTGTCACTGGCAGAATCAGTATTTTAAATTGTCACTGAACCAATGATTTTCCGACTTTGACTGGGTCAACCAGTAAATGACTCAACTAAAACAGTGCTACTGTTATACACGTAGCGTCAAATTAGAGATTCCTCGCAACAAAAATTAACTTCCCAGGATAAACTTTACACAAATATCGGTTAAACATTCTTTTTTTTTTTCCATTACAAACACATGTATTGTGAAAGACGCGAAGTTGGCCGAACAAAACTTTATTGCTCTAAAAAGTTTCCTGCAACTTAGTTTTTTCTGAGAGTGACTCAACTAAAACAGTGCTACTGTTATACTTGTAGCGCCAAATGAGAGATTTCTCTAGCAATATTTGTCACGTGCAGAATAAGTGTTTTGAATTGTCACTGGTGAACCAGTGATTTTCCGACTTTGACTGGTTCAACCAGTAAGTGACTCAAATAAAACAGTGCTACTGTTATACTTGTAGCGCCAAATTGCAGATTCCTCTATTAATATTTGTCACTGGCAGAATGAGGATTTTGAATTGTCACTGGTGAACCAGTGATTTCCCGACTATGACTGGGTCAACTCGTAAATGACTGAACTGAAACAGTACTACTGTTATACACGTAGCACCAAATTAGAGATTCCTCTAGTAATATTTGTCACTAGGAGAATCAGAATTTTGAATTGTCACTAATGAACCAGTGATTTTCCGACTTTGACTGGGTCATCCAGTAAAAGTTTCAACTGAAACAGTGCTACTGTTATACTCGTAGCGCCAAATTAGAGATTTCTCTAGTAATATTCGTCACTGGCAGAATCAGTATTTTGAATTGTCACTGGTGAATCAGTCATTTTGCGACTTTGACTGGTTCAACCAGTAAGTGACTAAACTAAAACAGTGCTACTGCTATACTCGTAGAGCCAAATTAGAGATTCCTCTATTACTATTTGTCACTCGCAGAATCAGTATTTTGAATTACTTTAAATGGGTGGAACTGTCAATGACTAAACTGAAATAACCTGACTGATATACCAGTAACCAGGGTGTCTAGTGTCCTGGAAATCCTTGAAAACCTGGAAAAGTCCTTGAATTTTGGTCATGGTTCTGGAATTTCTGTTTATTCAATGAAAAAATAGTTTTTTTTAACTTTTTCTCTGCTGAACGAAAAAAGAAAACCTTTTTAACAAGAGACTGTTTATTTTATCACGGTAAAAATCTTTTTGGTTAAAAAATGTCTTTTTCCGGTTGAAAAATAATTTTTTAACCTAAAAACGTAACTATTTCATTTCCGGATGGACACTAATATTTTTTAAATTGAAAATTCAATTATTTGGGTGAAAATTGAACCACTTTCTTGAAAATTTGTTCGAAGGTCGATCTCTCTGATTGAAAATTTAAATATGTTGCTGAAAGTTCTTTTTTTTCATTTAAAATTAATTTTTCAACCTACAAATGTAACTTTTCCATTTTTTTGCTGGAATTTAATCTTTTTAAGTCAAAAATTTCTACTCATTGGTAGAAAACTAATCCTGTTGGTGTAAATTTTCTCACTTTTGATTAAAACTGCAATTTTCTGGTTAAAAATGAACTTTTTGGTTGAAAAATCTTTATTTGTTGAAAGTTCGTCTTTTTGATTAGGAAATTCGTCTCTTTGGTAGAAAATTAATAATTTCGGATTGAAAATTCATCTGTTTTGTAGAATTTTTTTTTTTAGTTGACCTACTTCATTAAACATGTATTCTTTGATTGCAGATTGGCAGATTCATCATTTTAGTTGAAAATTCATCTCTGGTTCAAAATTCAAATATTGATCGTTTTTAGTCGAAAATTCAACTATTAAATTTTTCATTAAAAATTCACCTTTTTTGGTTTGAAATTCAACCTCTTGGTTAAATGTACAACTACTTTGTTGAAAACTCACTTTATTTTTAAAATCTTTTCAATTGAAAAACCAACTACTTTATTGGAAATTAAACTATTTCTCTTCAAATTCATTATATTGGTTGAAGACTCAACTATTTTGTTGAAAATTCTCTTTTTTTTCTACGAAAATTAATTTTTTCAACTAAAAATTTAACTATTCCATTTTTGGATGGAAATTTATCGCCTTTAGTAGGAAATTTTTCTATTCGGTTGAAAATCTATGTTGAATTTGTTGAATTTATTTATTTATTTTTTTTTTAAATTCAATTCTTTGGTTGAAAATTTGACTATTTTATTGGAAAATCTTTTTTTTCTTGTTGTTGAAATACCAACTATTTAATTTTTTTGAGAATTCGTCTTTTTGTCGAGCATTCCAATTTTCGTGTTGAAAATTCCACTATTTTTGGTTGAATTTTATAATTTAAAATTCACCTTTTTTGTCAAGAATTAAACTGTCTCCAAAAAAATTTAATTATTTCAACTTTGATTATTTATTGAAAGTAAACCTAAATTAGCTTGAAATTTGACAACTCAGTCAAATGTCAATCAATTCTATAAAAAAAAAAATGTCATTACTCATGGCGTTGAACTCGCTTTGATGTTATAAAGAGCCAAAAATATTGAATTTTAAAAGTTTCATTCAATTATTTTTAAAGCTGAAAAAGGAGAAACTTTGAATATTTTCTATCGTAGCGTCGCGATATTTCACCTTGATAAAATGAACAATAACAAAAAAAAATTTTTCTCTATAAAATCAGATTTTAGGGGCGTATGAGAAATTTCGCATGACACTTTTTCGGTTCCACTAGACCTACAATTTCTACTATATTTCGTGGAATGTATTTTTTCAGTGTGAAAAAGTATCTGGAAAAATGCAATTTTTTGTCCTAGAAAACCTGGAAAGGTCCTGGAATTTTTGTTTCAAAAAACGATAGACGTGGTGACCAAAGAACTTTTTTTTTCAAGATTCCCTGACTTCTCCCTGGTTTTTCTCTCACCATTTTTTCATTTTCAAGAAATGAATTTTAAAGCTAAACGGACGTAAAAAGATAAATTTTTAACCAAATGTTCGAATTTTCAAAGAGAAAATATTAAACTTCAACCAAAAACCCTAAAATTTCCAACCAAATAATTGAATTATTTTGAAGACAGTTGAATTTCCAACAACAGCAATACATTTTTACGAAAAAGATTATTTTTTAATAAAATACTTGAATTTTCGGCCAAATAAATAAATTTTTAACAAAATAGTCAAATTTTTTAGTAAAAAAATTAAATTTCCACCAAAAATAGTTCGTATTACTAACAAAAAGAAAGAAACAAATTTTCATCTATATAATTAAACTTTCAACAAAATGGATAAATTTTTAAGCAGAAAGATTAATTATCATCCAAGAAGATTAATTTTCTACGAAAAACAAGACTTTTCAACAAAATAAATAAATTTTCAAACAAATAGTCGGATTTTCAACTAAAACAGATCAGAAGATTAATTTTCTACCAAAAAAGAATATTTTTCAACAAAATAAATAATGAATTTTCAACTAAAATGATGAATCTTCAATTAAAATAGTTAACTTCTTAGTTGAAAAACATATTTTTCTAGCAGAAGAAAAAAGAATTTCCGATCGAAGGTAGATACATTTTTATCTAATAATGTGATAATAGATGCTTCAATCAAAAAAAGATTCAAATTTTTTGTTTTGGACAGTTGAATCCAACAAAAAAACCGAATTTTCAACGAAATTGTTAAATTTTCAACCAAGGAAGATTAATTTTCAACCAAACAGTTGCATTTCTATCAACAAAAAAATAAAATTTCTACTAAAATCGATAAATTTTCAAACCGAAAAACCGAATTTTTTAAAAATTGATGAATTTCCAATCAAGGAGGATATCTTTTTAACAAAATTGTTGAATTTCCCACAATATAGTGAAATTTTTAACTAAAAATATAATCATCAGGAGGAAGCAACTACAAAAAAAGGAATTGAAATAAAAGATCATTTTCCCTGACTATTAATATTAAAATACTAGAATCTTGATCTTGCAACATTTGTAACATAGAATCTTTTATAAACAGAATAAAAAAATTTTTAATATAAATTTGAAAATTAACAACACTTCACAGTTATTTAAAAAAAATTTTATAGAAATTCCCTAATTTCACTTTCAAATAAATTGTTGAACAAATTATTTTATCATAGTTCCTTCTATAAAATTCAGTTGACAGAAAAATAAAAATTCATTGAAATAAATATTCATAAATATTTGAATACTTTTGCAAGGTTGTATCATTAGCCTACGTAATTAAAAAAAATTTGTTCGAAGATTTCGGATAGCAGATCAATTTTTCTTTAAAGAATTTCATCGTAAAATACAGAAGTCTCATGTTCAAATTTCAAGAATTTTAATTCAATAATTCAAAATAGCTTGATAGCTAATTTTTTGGGAACAGGAATGATTTTGAATTTTTTAATGTATTGTATTTTATCATAAAATTATTTCAAATACTTACTTACAATAATTTATATATGAAATCAATATTTTTAAATATAATTATTCAAGATTGTGGTGAACTTCATTGTCTAATTAGTCATTAATAAGCCAGTATTAAAATGTAAACGTGAAAATAAAAATTAATTGTGTTAATAATTTGCAGTTTTCAATACTGAGTGATGAATTTATTTGATTTAGCACACATAAGAGTAAAAAATTTCAAATTCAGTGAGTTTTAATTTCAATGTGTACACATTTTTATTGTTTCTTATTTTCAGATTGTCTGATATTTATTTCAAAAATGTATAATTATAAATGCATTGTACAGAAAATTGCATAACTATTCAAAGCTTTCGATTTGTAATAAAATAATTGATATGATGAGTGTCTGTTAATTTGACCATTTGCAGAATTGCGCATAAAATTCTAATCTAATTCTAATTTTAATCTAAACTTGTTAAAAATAACGAAAGATTAGTTAAAAAGAAACAATATCATTCGATTTTTAAGGCAGGAAGTTTTCACAGTAATGATATTCTTCGAAGAAGTGTTTTAGGCAGTACCTCTTCTTGCACCATGCACATGTGAATACTGCAACATCACCGCAAATATCACAAAAACGTTCAATATCTTCCTTGAAACAAAAGTCTACAGGATTATCAAAATGTGGAGGTCTTTTTTCTATATATCCGCTTTCATACCAAGAATATTTGAATACGTTAATAAATCTAGGTGAAGACAATTGATTATGTGTGAGGGACTGTAACTTCATAATGTTATTTCTAATATGCAAGTTAATATTAGCAAATGAATGTTGTTTGCCTTAAAAAGCCCTTAGCTTACTCTTGGTCCAAATTGTCCGGATGGTTCCTTTAAAACTACAAAATGGGGTGAAAGTAATCTTCCATCGGCAGATATGGTTGGCTGAATCGTATAGCTATGCGAGGTGGAGGAAACCGAATGAACAACATTTTCCACAGTTTTTGTTCCTTTACAGATCAAAGTTCTTCCACTGTGTAATTCTAAATTAAAGCCACTTTGATCGGAATTTAAAATTTTGCTTTCCTCGTACCTCAGAATTTCTGATTTTACATTGTTTTTAAAAACATCACATTCTTGTTCTGTATCTCTAGTGTCAGGTAAAGATGATACAGATATAAATTTTGTGATTTTTCGCGAAACGACGTTATGCATTTTCTTGAATTTCCATACCCGCCAACGTGATGCTTTAAACCATGGCATGTGCAATTCATGCTTCTTTTGTGAAGCCCATCTTCGAAGATCTATATCGTGAACTGTGATCTTCGAATCAATAGCCTCCTTCAAATTGTCGAAAGTGTATTTTGCAACGTTGTATAGCTTATCTTCTTGGTCATCACCACTGTTGACTTGTTCTTGCCATTTTCTTAATTGTCGCTCTGAACGAAGCTTCTTGAATCTTTGATGAACGGTTGTAAAAGATAACTGTTTTTACTTTCCAGAATTCCAAAAGTCAACAGCTTCTTTTTTATAGTCGAAATTAACTCTCTCCTCTTGATATAAACAACTTGGAACTTCACCATAATCCTTTTCTTCTTCTTGTTCTTCATTTTCAATCGGTTGTATGTCAATTTGACGATCCTCATGAGCAAATTGTAAGAATTTTCAATAATAAATGAGGAATCGAACACTTTTTTCATTATAATATCCTCTATTACAACGTGTAGATGTACCTCCTCAGGTGTTACTTCTGAAGGCTGAATGTCAAGTTTTTCCTTATTGAACGTTATTGTCAATAACGATATTATATTTAATGGATTGATTCTCATTTTATTAGTAATACTTCGCACAATAGAAAAAGAAGCAAATGTGACTGAACAAATGTTCTTTTCTTTCGCTTTATATACATGCCTGATAATGGCTCATATACATTCCTGATAATTTTATATTTGCACAGTTTTATTAAAAATGCCAAAATGATAATATTTTTATCATATGAGACACCCAACTTGTAAACAGTCAATATTTTGTCAATTAGGTTGTTTTTACGTATGTCATACGGCCACATTTAGAGAATAATAACGAAAATTTATCTTATTATTAAAAAATGATGCGATTTTAATATTGTCGTTATAATTATCTGAATGAGACCGCATGACATACGTAAAAACAAACTAATTGACAGTTATTCATTTGACGGTCTAAATAATAAGTTGTGTCTCACACAAATTCTAAAGGCAATATTTTGTTTGTTTTTTCCATTTATTTTTTATTTCGTAGAAGATATATTGTAAGTCCAAAGCCTTGAGCAATAAGGGTTAGAGGGACGATATGCGAAAGGGTATGTGTATGTGTGTAAAATTTTCAATGGAAATATGTACGTGCCTGAACCTAAATAAAAATTCTTTAAACAGTTCTGTTATATATGTATTGTCATTAAAATCGACTGCTAAACAAAACATAAAAAGTTTTTTGAGGGGTAGTTTTCACATAACAAGGGTTTATCAATATGAGAACATGTGCCATCGTTAACAAATAATTAGTTATATTATTATTGATTGTCCAAACTAAATATTTTAATCCATTACTTACAAGAATGTCATATTAATAAGTAAATTTTTTATTTATTGATAATACTAAAGGGGTGGATGGCACATAATTTAAGGGTTATTTCGAATAAGACTGATAATTCTTAATAGAATTAATGATCAAAACTAGACGTTTGCAGCAACAAAGTCCAAAATCTTAAACTATGTGTCATATGGCGAAGCATCCTATAGGAGTAGATTTTTTGAATTATGATACTCTAGGGGATAAGTATTTTTAAAACTCAAGATAATATTATAATATAGAATTAATTAGAATAATTTGGTGAAAAACAAGAAAGAAAAAATAATGATACCTCTTAAAACAGTAAAAGTATCAAAAATATAGAAGGGGTGATTTCCACCCATGAATATGAACGATTGCCCAAAAAATCAATTTTTTTTATAGACTGGGATCCTCTTTTCACCTGCAAAGTTACAAAAAAATCGGCATCGGACACCAACCTAACCCCCTCGTGAGTGTGCTTAAGTCTCTAATTTTTCTACTAGAAGCGATGACCTATTCGGAAATCTTGAGAAATTAGGAAACACAGCTCGAGCAAGTTTCTTAAAAATAATAAAAGCAACAAAATGATGGATTCTATCAACAGTGTTTGAACAGGAATAGTTCAGTCTTCTCAAAGCGTAAAACACTAATCTCAATAATTTACTATAAATTATATAAAACATTAACCATTTTTTTCTGATCTGCGTTATGATAAACACAAAACTACCAGGTATCAAGTTGATGCGGCAAATGGATCAAAAGGATACAACGTTTTGATACCTATATTCATGATCAACTTGATTCAAATTTCGAGATCAATTATCTGTCATAAAATTTCAACTACTTAAAACATTATAAAATTATTTAAACCTCTCACCTGAATGATGATCAGTTGTGGATAATCGTTTAAAATTAAATTGGTAATCAAATTTTGAAAAAAAATCATTTACTTAGTTCCGTTTAGTTAAATTTATGATTACTGAGGATGTGGATGTTTGTTTACAAATGTCATCAAATCTCGATCAAGGATCGATTATCGAGTTGCATAACTTGAATTCGGCAGAAAGGAATGTTTTTCTAAAATCGTAAGCTATCATTCTGTTTTGTATACTGATGCTGATACCCCTTGAACAACAATACCTCAAGTTTTAGTGTGATAGTTTCTCCTATATCCTTGTTGTCAAAATACAATCAATACAATATTGCTTCGAAATTATATAGATATCAATATCCAACTCAAGATATGCTTTTGATATGATTGATCTCAATGTATTTCAATAATTCAATGGTAACTAGAGAATTGGATACAATGACAATAAGGAATGGTACCCAGAAGGCTCAGATATCAGGCTGACATTTCGATATTGATTACGTGTCGAGTGGACATTCTGGACATACATGAAACGTAAATATCATCAGGGTATGAATAGCAACATTGTAAACATTTCATTTTTCAATCAAGCCGGTTTTGAGTTATACGCTTTAATTTTCGAATTAATGATTAAATCAGCATTACAAGGTGGTGATCCATCCTAATCAAAACATCTCTCACTGACTGATTGCTTAACCATAGGGTTGATGGATAGTATGGTCGGGAAAACACTTTCTCTACATTGTGTTTAATTTCAAAAACTTGAAGCAAAAACATTTTATTATTGAATATTGAAGTACTTTTTTGAAGTTCAATAGTGGTGGAATTCTGCAGGATTGGTTCATAATTAACAGCTTTGAGAAGTCGAGGAAAATCAGTAATGCCAGGAGGAAAGCAGTGAATAATGTTCCAAGTTAAATTGGAACAAGAGCATTCAATTCAACTTAAGAGAAGTCACATAATTCTCGGAGGAAGTATTTTGAACACACAGAAGGATTTTGAATTTCATTCTATAATTAAAATCTAACTACTGTCATAACTATAAAGAACCTTAAGAGTGTTAACTATAATAAACTTTTTTTAATAACTGTCTTTGAGTAAGTTCATAGATCACAGGGGTTTAGTAGATTTTGTTTATTATTAAAAACTTTCACTATCCTATGAGTACCTCGTGAATATTAAAAAAAAATAGAAAAATGGGAAGATTATAACAAAAGTTAATACCAGATTTTGATTAATTTTACCAAAAAATTTAAGCAATTCAGAAAATTAAATTTTAATTTTAATTTAATTACAAACTATCATAATTAATTCAATTGATAAATAAATACGAATTCAATTTCAATTTGTCATTTTAGGTTGAAAATACAAAATAAGAATGTTCTGTAGTAAATTCTTTTCTTATGGGAAATTTATTTTTTATTTAAAATTTACATTTTTGCATTGAAAACTAAACTGCTTTGTATAAAATTCGTTTTTCCAACTTGAAGATTTAGCGATTTGGTTTAAAATTCAAATATACCGTTGAATGTTAACTTTTTTGTTGAAAATTCAACTCTTTCGTAGAAATTCCGTCCTTTTTGATTAAACTAAACTGTTTGTATTTAAAAATGCAAATATATTTTAGTTAAAATATAAAATTTGGCATTTTTCGTTGAAAATTCATCTGTTTTTGTTAAAAGTTGAAATATTTGGTTGAATATTAACATTCTTATTGATGATTTTGATTTCAAATGATTTCAATTGTCTTGTAGAAACATCGTCTTTTTTAGTTGAATTTGACCACTTGGTCAAAAGTTGAACTACTTTGTTGAAAATCCATTTTTTTTGTTTGAAAATTAATTTTTTGGTTGAAAATGTTAATATTTGGTTAGAAATAAACTTTACTGTTAACGATTTTACTATTTTGTTGGAAAATTTAAGTTTTCTTTAAGAAATTGGTATTTTTAACTATTTATTCGAAAATTCAAATATTTGTTTGAAAATGAACTTCATTGTTGAAAATTCAAATTTTCCATTTGAAAATTGAACTATTTTGTAGACAATTGATCTGTTTTGCTTAAAAATGTAATAATTTGGTTGGAATTCGTTTTATTTTGACCTAAAAATGTTTTCGGACTGGAGATTCATTTATTTGGTTAAAAAATAAATATTATTTTAAAAATTCGTTTTATTTTTTGTGAGAAGTTAACATTTTTTTAATTGTATTTTTAGCTTCAAAATTTATAAATATTCAGTGAAGAATTGAACTATTTGGTTGAAAATAACATTTTTGTTAAAAATTTGTATTTTACCTTTTTGAAAATTGAACTATTTTTTAGAAAATTGGTCTTTTTGATTTGATAATTCAAGACTTTTTTTGAAATTTGTTTTATTTCCTGACTCAAAAATTTTTCCGGACTGACGATTCATCTATTTTGTTGAAAAATAACTATTGTTTCGAAAATTCAATTTATTTTCTTTAGAAGTTAAATTTTGTTTAAAAATTGTATTTTTAGTTAGAAACTTGAAAAATATTCGGCATAAAATTTAACCTTCTAGATGAAAATTCAAATATTTGATTGAAAATCAACTTTTCGTTGAAAAATTCATATGCTCCGTTCGAAAATCAAACTATTTTGTGGAAAATTGGTCTTTTTGGTTTGATAATTCAAAAATTTGGTTCAAATTTGTCTAATTTTTCCTGACTAAAGATTTATCTAGTTAGAGGAAATATAATTATGATATTAAAAATTTGTTTCGCTTTTGCTAAGAATTTGTCTTTTTAGCTTGAAACTTGGAAAATATTTGGTAGAAAAATTAACTATTCAGATGAAAATTCAAATATTTGATTGAAAATAAACTTGTTGTTAAAAATTCATATGTTCGGTTCAAAAATCAAACTATTTTCTTAAAAATTGGTCGTCCTAGTTTGAAAATTCAAGAATTTGGTTTGAATTTGTTTTATTTCCCGACTAAAAAATTTTTCCTTACTGAAGATTCATCTATTTGGGGAAAATATAATTATGGTATTAAAAATTCATTTAATTCTTCATTAGAGTCTACATTTTTGTTGAAAATTTGTCTCTTAAACTCGAAATTTTTAAATTATTTTGTAGAAAATATAACTATTAGGTTGAAAATTCAACTCTTTTGATCTACCTTGTTGAAAATTTATTTTATTGTTTAAAAATTTTATTATGTTGGCGAAAATTCTTTTTTTTTTTTTGATAAAAATAAAGTTTGTTAACTAAAAATTCAAGTTGTTCTTTTTGGGTTGAAAATTGATTGCTTCCATTTGAAAACATATCTGTTTAGCTAAAAAATGTACTATTTTCGTGAAAAATCTTCTTATTTCCGCTAATTTTAGAGCATTTTGGCCGCAATAAAGATGTTTTTGATTTTCAAATAAATTGTTCACAGATATTTGAAATGAATATCTTTAAAAAGGATCCCTTCAGTTTCAACGGGTTACATAGGTAAATCTGGAAAAAAGAATGGCGAAATTCATGACTGGATTAAAAACGGTATTAAAAGCCGAAAGAATTAAAACTGAAAAATGAATAACAAAAAAACATTTAAAAAAAATTGAAAATTGGCTCACTTATAACATTTTTTGTTATTTCTATTTTATCGTTTCCGCCTCCATGGTAGCCACTCCTTGTTAAAAATGTATAAATGGTTGCGCATTTTCCATGGAGAACGTGAAAATTGATTTCAAAAATGGTTATCATTTTACTTGAAAAATTGAAATTTTTTTTTAGAAATCTGGTCGCTGTATAGTCTGATAGAGGCACTTTTTCACGTAACCTCCGTGAATTCGAAACAATTTAAAGCATGCAATCCGTTAGCTATCATAGCTACCATTTAAAAAAAAAAACAAGAAAAATCGGTTTCAAGTTTTGGGAAGTTTAGAATGTCATCACCTGATGGAATCCCAGTGGACAACAAAATTAAGGATGTCCTAGAGACGTTTTTGGAACACCCCTAAGACGTCTTTTGGAAAATTTCTGTTGGGCATCCTAGGGATGCTCTTAAGACATCTAATGTTAGTATGCAAGATATCCTGAGAACGTTCTATGTCATTATGACGTCCTTAGGAAATATTTAGGACATTGGACCTCTTGGAGACGTTGATTTAACTCACTGAGATTTCAATGTACCTCTGTTTTCCTTAATTTTGAAGATTTTTAAATAGGAATTCATCCGAAAACTTTCAAAGAATTCTAAAATAATGAGATACAAAAAACAATCGAAAGCTTCACCTATTTACCTCTTCAAAAGAACCTGCAAATTGTTTAAGAATAGGAATCTAGCTCGACTCCAAACCACATTGAGTGTTCGGATGGGTACTACAAGATTCCTTTCCCTTCACTTTGTCACTCCCTATCCCGTTCTCATTCCCGAAGCATTGTCCCCCAGAAGTTCCGTTGTTTCGCCTAAATTACCACCTCCTTCCTGAAAGTCACCCTCTTCTATCGGTCGAATATTCAACCCACTCTCTCTCACCCTATCTCTATCGCTATTTATATCTCTCTCACTCGACTTCATTTCTCACTTCCTCCACCACAACGAGGGCTGTCCTAACATTTAAATACCAAAGTGTACCGGGCCTCGCGACCTCAGCGGCTTTAATACAGCCAAACTATGGACTTTCTCGAGTACATAGTCGATTTATGCACCTCCGCCTCACATTAGTCGTTTCCACTCAGTCTCTCTCTCTCTTACTCTCTTTCACTCTCTTTCTCTCAATACGCTGTCCGCCAGACCCATATTTCGTCCCTGTCTCCGTTCATACACGATGAAGTATCATGCGAGCTTGGAATTTAACGATACTACCGCATGCTAAAGACCAGAAAGTGTCCGCAAGCTTCCGTTGGTTATCCGCCATCAATTTACAAGAGACGATCGTTCATCAGGTGTCTGCTATACCCAGGATGTGAGCTCAGAATTTTAGTATCCTTGATGTAATAACTCGTAAACGAAATTTCACTTTAGAACCAGTTTAAAACTTGAAGTACTTACTTTCATTTTTTGATCCTACTCTGGTGGACATTCCGTGGCCTACAAATACGAATACTTTCAGTAATAAGTCTGTCCTAAAAGTATCTGACCGTGTACTCTAACTTTGTGCCTAGTTGTACTATTGTCAAAAAGAGGTATTTCTCTTTCAGCAGGGAATTCTGTTAAGACACACGGAGAAAAATGGATAGTCAAGCTTGGAGTACCAAAATTGAGATGGTCAGTTTGATCTTCTAGATAGCACCAAGCAACATCCGCAATTATTTCTTCATAGTCAGACAGACCATAATATTATTGTCTGTTTGAATATCCACGGGTGATTTAGACTAAACATCAGGATAGTCAAATTATCGAGGGATAATCAGGATTAAACTACAAAATCGTCAACTTTACACTCTGGATAATGAAGCTGATCGTCAAATTTTGACACACCACGTATTGTATGCTACACCATCTAGTGGGCTCTCCAATGGTTGAAGCTCAAACATAGTCAGCCTGACACTCCGCATGTTCAGACTGACTAGCTTTGTTAAATAATTTTGCCAAAAACTTGGCCATTCATGTTCGCAAACACGAATTATTATTGATGTGTAAACATCTTAGACCTCGATATGGGTAGTCGCGCCTGATTCGAATGAAACCACGACTGCATAGTGTAACGCTACATGTAACGCAGGCTTGTCACGCACACGTTGTGTCTTATGGCACACAGCCCGGAGGCTCGCTTTTCTTCACCCACAGACAGGAGCCCTTCAGTCTCTCTTTGCCCATCTCTCTCTCTCCTTTTCCATCTCTCTCTCTCTCTCTCTCCTTCTCCATCTCTCCTTCTCCACCCCCTCTCTCTCACGCATTTTGAATTCATATTAAATTCTGTAGAGTTCAATTTAGTGTACGATAAAATATACCGGAAAAGAAAATTGAAATCCGGCATATTTTGCCGGACTAGAATACTTGATCTTATATTATCTTAAAATCGTGGAAAATTATTGTTTTCTGGATATAAGTGATAGAATTTAATTATCTTCTTCAGGAAATATAATTAGCCTAATTCTAAATGTAGATGCGTAATATAAATGCCACACAATGTATTCTTTCAGAGAACTCATATCGGTCCGCACCGGTATTTTATAAACAAAGCTTGACTAAGCAGGCAAAGGAGAAAATGCGTTTTAGGAAAGGGGCCGTACGTAAATTACGTAACGGATAATCGCCCCTCTCCACCCCCATGTAACGAACCGTAACAAAATGTTTCTACCCCCCTATTGCTGTACGTAATTTATGGTTTCCAGAAATAATAAGATATGGGACTTGAAACTAGTGGAAATTAGTTGTATTTAAGATAATGCGTGCTGTGCAGGGAGAAAACTTCATTTTCAAAATTCTATGATTTTTCTTCGACCAATTTTTTTTCTTTAACCATTAACATTCAAATCCCATTCACATGCATATACAAATCAAAAATTTTGAAATTTATTTCTTTTAAACAAAAAAAGTGACTTTTCTACGATAAGAGATGACTTCTTAAGAAAATACTTAATTTTTCTACAAAATAATTCAATTCTCTACAAAACAATTGACTTTTCAAAGAAATAGTTCAATTTTCAACCTTAAAAGAAAATTCGTAACAAAAAGTTTAATAGTTGATAGTTCAACCTAGAAGGATGAAATGTAATTGAAAAAAAATTAATTTCAAAATCAAAAAGACGAATGTTCAACAAATAAAAAGATTTCTCAGTGATGAAAGAAAAAAAAGTTCACCTGAATTGTTGATCCTGAAAACCAAAAGACGAATTTTCTGTACAAACATTGAATTTTCAACAAGTAAAATAGGAGTTTTCAGAAAAAAAATTAATTTTCAACAAAATAGTTAAATTTTTAACCAAAGAGGTAAAGCTTCATTAAAAACAAATTCAACAGAATAGTTCAACTTTTACCCACGCAGTTAAATTTTCAATTATAATAAATCAGTTCTCAACTAAATAGTCAAACTTTAACCAAAGAGACGAATTTTCAAATAAAAATATGAATCTTCAACGAAATAATTATTTTTTAACAAAGTGGTTCAAAAAAAATTTTCAAACAAAAAACTGTTTAAATAAGAAGTGAATTTTCTACGAAGGTATTTGAATTTTCAACCCAAAAAGACGATTTTTCGATAATAGCAGTTAAATTTTCATGCAAAAAGGATGCCTTTTTAAAACAATTATTTAATTCTTAATCAAACAGTTGCATTTTCATCGAAGAAAGATCAATTTTCTACTAAAGCAGATGAATTTTTAAATCAGAAAGACAAATATTCAAAAATATAGTTGAATTTTCATCGAAAAAATATTTAAATTAATTTTTCTACACAAAATGTGAATTTTTCTCAAAAGATAAATTTTCTACGAAATGGTTGAATTTTCAACCAAACAGTTGCATTCTTATCAAAAAAAGATTAATTTTCTGCTCACATAGATGAATTTTTTAATAAAAAGTATACATTTTCCAAAAAATAGTTGGATTTTTATCCAAAAAACATTTAAATTTATTTTTCAACACCAAAATATGAATTTCTGTCAAAAAGTAAATTTTCTACGAAATAGTGGAATTTTCAAGCAAAAAGATTAATTGATGAACAAAACTGTTGCATTTTCAAACAAATAATAAAATTTATAACTAAAAAGATTATTTTCAGGAAGAAGCAACGGCAAAAAAAGAAATATAAATACAAAGCAAATAAATTACTAAGAAGAATGTTATATCAGGATTACCGCAAAACTTAATTTTAAAAATTCTCTAATTTTTCCCTAACCACTTTTTCATTTTCCCTGACCATTAATATTCAAAAACCAGAATATTACATTTGTAACATTTTGAACCTAGAATCTTTTATAAGCGGAATAAAATAATTTTAAATAAAAGTTGAAAATTTTCAAATCTATTCGGTTTGACAGTTATTTAAAGTTATTTAAATCTCGGACTTTTGTAAGATTTTTTTCCAAATCCCTGACTTTTTCCTGAATTAAAAAAAAAAATTTTGTTGGCTAGGTTCCTTTTTTCACTCAGCAGTTTTCTTTGGTGCGTAAAGTTGAATTCATATTAAATTTCTGCACAATTTCTGCGAGATACTTATTTAATTAGTGAATTTCCGAAAGTTACATACATGAATGAAGAACCCCCCCCCCCCCCCGTTCAGTAACAAATCGTAACAAAATCTTTTGACCCCTCCCTCCCCCTTAAGCTGTTACGTAATTTAAGTACGGTCCCAAATAAAATAGTTTGAAGAATGAATCAATGAATTTTTTAAGTGTTGAAAATTATATCATTTTTGAACAATTTGAACTTGAATGAATGAATGAATATTTATTTGTTCAAGGTTTAAAAACCCATACAAAGAAGATCCGTGCAAGGATACATAACTTACAAATTATTGTCAATGTTATAAAATATTGTGTTGCTCCGCCAATAACATTATAAAAGAGAAGACAATCCAAATTTCACACGTGAAGGCCTCTCATTAGAAGAGAGCGCAGCTTTAATACATTAATGATAAAATAAACTACTTTCTTCACTATCATAGCCTGTCCCGATGCCAGCAGATCTAACCACATGTCTCTAGGAATTCTATTTAACAAATTTGTAGCAAGAAATTTACTCCTTAAATCTGCGTAAGCAGGGCAGACTATTAAGATGTGAAAGGCATCTTCCAGTAGCTGCATATTACAACATGAGCACATGATGTTGGGGTTAAGAACATATCTTGTTGAATTGTAGATTATTCTATAGGGATGTGTACTAAAAAATCTAGTCTGAGCATACATACGTAATATTGGTAGAGGTAGTCTCAAATTTAAATAAGGTTGATTCCCATGCTCCAGTGATAACTGCGGGTAGATCTGCAGGCAGCCAGACTCTATAATTCTTTCTCTATCGGTTTTTCTCAGTGAGTTTTCGTAGGAATAAAGGATACGGTCCTTGTTCTGCCTAAGGCTTTCCAGATCCAGATGCTCCCACATGCCCTCCAAGCCGCATTCCGCAAGAAACTGCTTGATTTGAAGTGACCAGTTGTATTTGGGGCAAGATGATGGGTTCGATGCTAAGTGTTTTAATCTTTGGAAGCAAATCTTAGGTAATCTGTGATTCGGCATAGCGAGGATTTTCTCTAATAAGGAGAGAGCTGCCTTGAAAATCAAATAAGATAACGGTACCTTTCCTATCTCAGTTCTCACAGCGTAACCTGGAGCGCATGTTGGGAGCCCCAGGACTTTTTTATAGAACTTTAATTGGGCCTTCTCCAGTACGGGACAGTATCGCAAACCCCATAATTCCGAGCTGTATAGTAATGTGCTAAGTGCGATACTCCGGAAAAGTGCGTCTTTCGTATACCACGAGTCGGATTTAGAGGCTGATAAAATGGAGAAAACTGCCCCCATCGCTGAATTACAAGAGTTTAGGGCTTCGCTTGCTGCGGTTGCAAAAAGTCCCGAATTGGCAAAAGAAATTCCCAGGTATTTAAAGCTCGTCACAACTTCGTTAGTCTTTCCTGCGTATTTAAAATTGGGGTAGTTTCTTCGTCGTCCCTTTTGGAAAATCATGATTTTCGTTTTTTCTTCATTTACAACAAGACTGTTTTCAGTACAATAGGCATATAAAAAACTAAGTATTCGTTGTGAGCCGATTAGAGAGTCTGCTAGAATCACTAAATCATCCGCATATGCGAGTAGTAAGACTTCACACAGTGAGTTGATGAAAACCCCTCTGACTCCGTTCTTTATGAGATATTCCTCTATATCTGACATATACAGAGAAAATAGGAACGGGCTCGGAATGTCTCCTTGCAGAACGCCCTGCGTAATGTCTACCGAGTCGGATGGCCCTTGCGGCGTGCGGACAAATATACTCGATTTTTCATACAGGTTTTTCAGTAATCTTACAAATTTCGCACTTACCCCTAAAGAGAATAGCTTATGCCATAATTTCGCATGATTAATAGAAGGAAAGGCATTCTTAAAGTCGACAAAAACAGCAAAAAGTTTCCCTCCTGGGCGTCTCAAGTGAATCTGTATGATTGCATTTAAAGTGAAGGTGTTAGCAATGCATCCTCTCCCTTCTCTAAAACCTGCTTGCCATTCGGGGATCGCATTCGTTAACGTAGCCCATTTTTTTAATCGTTCAGTTAGGATTTGTGTAAATATCTTTACCACAGAGTTCATAAGCGCAATACACCTGTAATTAGATGGAATTGATCTATCACCTTTTTTGAGTAACATAAAGGCGACCACCTGCCCCCATGAAGATGGAATTTCTTCGGATTCTGGAATTCGATTGAATAAATTTTCTAGGTATAAACACCAGTTCTGCGGTAACATTTTATAAAATTCATATGATATTGAGTCGGCGCCTGGTGCTTTCCCATTTTTACATTTTGACAGACTTTGAGAGAGCTCGGGGCTGGAAATTTCTATATCTAATATTGGGTGTCTAGTATCAATAAGTAGCTCGTTAAAAAGCGAGCGTGCAGGAAAATTTTGCGATAAAAATTTGTTCCATAAATCCGGGCTAATGCAATTACTAGTGGATGGACGGAATCTAAATTTATTAACTGCATTCCAGAAGTTTTTGGAATTTTTGCAGGAAGCTAAGGTATCCAAAATTGAAGATTCATACTGTTTTTGTTTTTTTGACAGCATTTGATTGTATCTTCTTTTCAATATTTTAAGATTTATATTATCATTATAAGCAAAGTCAGATCTCCTACATTTTCTAAGACCAGCCCTGAGTTCCCTCTTCAGGTGGTTACATTCGGCGTCAAACCAAGGTTTGCCTCCCTTATCTTGTTTTGAATATTTTTCATGTGTCATTTTTGACTTTTCAGCTGCCTCTTTAATGCTAGAGGTTAAATTATCATTTAAAAAGGTTACACTATTATTTTTTGACAGTTTAACCGAACTGGCATAGTACATAAAGTTTTGAAAGCTATTGGCATTTTCCTGTTTCCATTTTAAAGAAGAAGAAACCTTGGCTTCACATGAGACTGTGTCGCTTTCCCTCTTCCTCTTAATAGAAAATTCCAAAACAATCGGCATATGATCAGAATTTGTCACAATATAGTACGCCTTAAAGTTTAACGCTAGATGTATAAAATGAAGCTTAAAAAAACATAAATCAATCACAGAGTTACCCAGCGCTCCTAAGAATGTAAATTGAGCCGGGTAATCTTGTTCAGTTCTGCCGTTTAAAACCATATAGCCGTAACTTTCTAAAAGTTCGATTAAATTCCTACCGTTTCTGTTTACAACTTTATCTAATGAAGTTCGCTCTGAATAAACATGGTGGTATGACCCGGGTATACTTAAATTATCCACCTGACCGAGCGCGCCAATTCTGCAATTAAAGTCCCCTCCCAAGATGACTGGACAGTTACCATCACTCTGCTCAAGCTGTAATAGTACGTCATTCAACCAGTTCATAATTAGTTCATTAAAATAGGATGGATTAACATAAACTAGACCAACAATAAATGTCGTACATTGATCTTGAAATTTGACAAAGAGGAAGTTTTTCGTCTGAAAAAGAGTTGTGTGGGTGTAAATGTTCTTTTTAAAAATTATTGCTAACCCCCCCTTAGCCCTACCCCTTTCTGAATCTTTATGCGCATTACTATAAATGATTTCAAAATCATCCAGCCATCGTGGGAGCAGTCTAGGCGGAGACAGAAGCCAGGTCTCACAAATGCATAAAATATCTGAATCTAGAATTTTCTTTGAAATATCATTAACATTTGTGAAACCGTGCAAATTCCAAAAGTATATTTTAGCAGAGTTACTTATACTGTTTCTAGAAGAGTTTAGTGACGAACGCTGTTGTTGTTTCTGAAGACTGGGAGTCAGGGCCGTATCACGTTGCGTTTGTTTCTCTGTTATTGGCTGCAATACTTTAAGCTGGGAAGTTCTACGTGTGTTGCGCTCATTTCTGGGTGTTAAATAATCCGTGATAGGGATGGTTTCCTTAGTATCCTGATTTTTTTTGTTGAGCGGGGGACGTCCTTTGCGTTTTATTGATTTTATCTTTCCACTCAATTGGTTGTGTAGCTTTTGACGTTCCGGTGTCTTTTCAGTAGGTAGTTTATCTTCGTAGCTACCATTTGATTGATTATCATCTGTAACATATTCCTCATTGTCCGAAAGTTCACCATCCGCTGTGAACAGCCCGCCTGGGTTTGATTGAAGCTCTTCCAGAGTGTAAAAACGATTGTTCACGACTAGGCCCTTTTCTTTAAGTTGCACGAGCCGCCCCTGGTCTCGTAGTTTGTTTCGAAATGGTATGAGATTTCGCCTGGTGTCCCGTTCTTCTTTTGTAAAATCGTTTGAAATTGCTAATCCCATTTTTCCCAACACATCTAGTTTATCAAAGAGGAGAGATTTCCATCTGGGGGACGTGAATCTGACAATTACTGGACGGTTACCTGCAACTTTGCCCAATCTGTAAATCGCTTCTATGTTATGATCCGGAATTTGTACGTTTAACTTCTTGAAAATAGAAAGAGTTGACTGATACAAATTTTTGTTAGTCTCGGAGGTATCTTTCATTCTGAAAATCAGTAGGTTTTTGTTTCTCGATGATTTTTGCATTGTTGTCACCGCTCTTTCCAGCTGCATTACTTTTTCCTGGAGGTTTGCATTTTCCTCCTTTAGTACTTCCTGGTGCTTTTTAATTTCTTCTACATCACTTTTGAGGCCAGAGTACGATACTTTTAATGATTTTATTTCAGCTTTGGTCTCTGTTGTGTCCGAGCTAATTTTAAGTAATAGTTCTCTATCTGTGAGATTCTCGTCGAGTTGTGACATTTTGACTCGTAAAGTTCACAATTGTCAATAGTAAACAAGCCGGTTCCAGTTAGGCAAGAAAATTCTATCACCCATCAACTCAAAGCACTTGCTCTTACCACACTGATAACATTTAAAATGATTAGCGAACCTGAGTCAAGTATGCACGACACCAATAAATAGAACATTCATGTAAAATATATATCCGCTTTTTACTTCAGAAAAAGATGCACACATATTTATCACATTTCCCGCTAATTAGATTTATTGGATTCCCGAGAGAAAAATGTCATTTACAAATGAAAACTTAAAAAAAATGAAACAATGAAAACTTTAAAATAATGAATATATTAATTGAAATGTTTTTGAAAATTAAAAAAAGATTTTGAAGTTTCAATCGGATGCATACATTTAATTAATTACGTAAGGCATTCAAATTGAAATAGTTCAATTTTTAACGTAAAAATCTATAAATTATTCAATTATAAACAGATTCAGAATCGTCTTATAAAATCAATTTTATTATAATTCTATTGTTAAGAGTCGTACTACAGTTCAATTTTAAAAATAAATACTTAATTTATATTTACAGTTTATCAACTAAACATTTTTCTTGTTTTCTTTTTTTTTTGTCGAAGTTAACCCGTACCACCGAGCCTCTGAAATTAACATGGGGTTTTAAAAGGGAAAAGCTTGATTTAGAAAAAAATGGGGAAAAGAGCTACTTGTTATAAAATTTTTGGGAATTGTTATTATGCTTAGAAAGTGACCCCAAAAAATGCAAAATAGCAGTTCTCTATTGAATTCATACTAAAACCGGTGTCCTTCGGATTTTCTTTACAAGAATTATTTTTAATTAATAAGGGACGAGTTTCCAAGTATTTTGTAAATAAGTTTTTATTATTCAAACAATAATTATTTGTTCATTCAAATCCGGAAAAATATGCCGGATATGTCAATAGAGAGAAAATCTACAGTTTATTATTATTAAAGTAGGGTTATTGTTACATTGTTAGATTAGGATTATTATCCTATTGGAAAATAACTGTCCAGAACCTTTTGCACGACATTACATATAAGAGAAAATAAATTTTTATACTCCCACATGTGCGTGCGTTATTATTTGCTTTATGTACGATTTCAATTTCAGTCAACGTTTACCGACGATGTTTACACATAAATCTGTCTTGGGTCATAGTTTAGGACGCACGCGATTTATTATTACATAAATTCAGAATAAAATATCGATTCAAATTCTACGAATGTTTCTTTGTTCTCAGCCATTTTAGTTTTTCACATCCTGCTAGTTTTCTTCACATAAACTTTATTGCAACATTTGCTTTTTATAAAATAAATAATACAGGACAAATTTTCAATTCTACCACTGTCTTTATTTTTGGATAAATAACTATCTGAAGTGAGGGTGTTTTAAAAATGAACATTGATATTGAATTTTCCTAATGTAATGTACAGAATTCCTGAAAATGAAACAAGAATCTAACTATCAAATTTGGACAACCATCACAGCATGCTCCTATTGCAATTCCTGAAAACAAAGAAATTTGTTTCTTTGAACAAACATAAAAAAGAGAAAAGAAAAATGAGAAGGCAACCAACCGTTATAAACAAACAAGAAATGAAAGAAAGTCAAGATTCATGAAAACCTATTGCTAAATGTTATTAATGATACTAGAATAACTTTTGTTCAATGTATCCAAATCAGTTTTCAAATTAATAAACAACTTATCTTGTTTTTTAATATAAAGCATTTCCATGAATTCTCTCTTTCTCTCATTACTTCCAGTATGTCAAATTTCAGCATTATCCCAGACAAAATCGTGGTCAACATCAACAAACCCTCTTGTATGTCTAACAAGAACACTCTTATAACAACGTCCCTGCAAGTGATTTTGTAAACACCACCACCTTTTTCAAATTTATCTAAAGGATCTTTAGAAAAATGTATCATTGAATCGATTTTGAATGGTAGATGGAAAATAGTATGAATATTTGATTTCCTCAACATAAATTCAATAGTTTTATAAATTTTATCAAAAAAATGAATAACAAAAGTATTAAAAGAACTTTATTCTCTCAATTCCTTCTGATTATCTGTAGATGAAATGTTACTTTGTTTGTTTTTGATTTGTTGAATTCTAATTGTGATATGTGTAATGTGTGATATGGTCAATTAACTTATGAGGATGATGATAACGAAAAAGGATATTCCTAACAATATTCAAATTCTCTTTGTGAAATGAAATGTGGAATGAGCCAAAAGTAAATTGGCAATTCCACCTTTCTTCAATTGACTAGAATCTTGAAAGTGCCTTTTCTTGATTGTTTCATCGGATTTTCATTCAATAAATCACAGTTATTACGATTGGAAAGTAAATTCTCCATATCCCTAATATAATCTGATTTCTTCATACAAACTGTGATATTACCTTTATCATCATTCATACAAATTTTATCAGTGTTTTTTTTGAGGAAACCTTTCTTTATCATGAAACCTTAAGAAATTTTACTATCGATACTACTGATGTGCAAACAATTTTGATCAACAAAGCTCTTTGACAAATGTAAAACCTTGTTTCGGAATTCTTGTTGATCTAATATTGGAATTTTGTGTATACTTGATTCAACATCTTTGAATATTTTCATCATTTATTTCGATTTACTTTCTATCACATGGTTACTAAAAACTTCACCTAATCTGAGAATATCTGTAACTGAATCTGAAATTTGAATATCTGCCAAATTTACAAACCAAGGATTCCTATCTTCTTCAAAAATCTTGTGTAAATTTAAATTTTGCTTTTGAACATCATTTTGTTGATCAATCGAAATAGAAAGTTTGTTCTCATTTTTTTTTATCACTGTTCAAAAATCTTTGATTGAGGAAAATCTGATGTTTCGAAAGATCCATGATTTCATCTTGTTGTAAACATACTTATAATTCACTTCCAATTCTGGAAATATTTACTTTTAAGAAATGAACATGATTTGAAACATCCTTGATCAGTAAATCCTGCGTTGGGAGTTTGACATTCTTTGAATTGTGTTCAAATTCTCTGTTCCAAGAATTACTGTGAAAAGCAAAATCTTGAAATTTGTTACTAAGAAAAACATTTTTGTAGGTAAAACATCATTTCATCGACATTCAGTCACAAACCGTTTCTGTAGGATACAGCCTTTCAAGCTTTGGTTGATATCACACCATAATTCAACCTTCCTGAAGGCTTCAGGACCATATGCAATTTCATCTGATCAAAAAACCTAATGTTAAAAAAGGGCGTTAAAAATGACCTATTCCAATTCCTGAAAACAAACAAAATTATTTCTTTGGACAAAAATAAAAAAGAGGAAAGAAAAATGAGAAGACAGCCAACCGAATCCCCTTCCTTTCTTTTATTTCTCAGGTTGGTTATTGATTTGGTTCGTTTCCTTCTCATGTTTCTTTCCTCTTTTCTATTTTTCTCCGAAGAAACAAATTTTTTTGTTTTTAGGAAGTGTAATAGGAGCAATTTGTGGTGGTTGTCCAAATTTGATAGTTAGATTCTTGTTTTGTTTTCAGGAATTCTGAACATTGACTTGAGTATCGGATGTTAAATAGGATTTTATATTTGATTTTAATCTAAATTTAAATTTCTAAATTTCAGTTGCCTGACGAAATTCTTGAATGTTCAGAGATACCTTGAATGTACGGTGAAGTGACTTATAAATCAAATTTATTGTATCAATCCATTTGTTTCCCTTACTAGTACTTTCACAAATCTCATGAATGCGTTTAGTAATAATGTAACCAACTAAACGAAGCCAATTAGTATTGTGTAATAATGTTGTTTCAGTTGATTTAAAATGTCTTTTCTACATTGAATATCACTTAATTCGGCGCATCAATAAACTAAACCTTTTACTAAACCAGCTTTGTAACAAAATAAATTATTTGGATTGTGATTAAGATATCCACCAAACCAAGAGGGTTTTTCATACCAATTAATTAATTAATTAGTAATGAGTTTCATGACTCACAATAATAAATACTCGAAAATTCAAAATATACAAGACGAGAAGCTTTCATCAAAAAGTTTAGTTGATGCAAATGTTTCGAAAATTTATCAAATATTAAAATCCCTGATAAGGTTGCTGTAGCATTGACTTTGGGTAAGAAATTCATTGTTCTTTCAAATGAGATTAAGATTCCTATCAATAGTTCGTTAAAACAATCACTCATTCAATTCATATATAATGTGGGTCAGAGATCGGTCTGATTTGTATTTTTGATTCTGTTCATTATAAACAAATATTCCGTCGAAAATCATCGTCTTCACATTTTTGTGAAACAAAAATCATTAGAACTGTTAGACATTCAAAAACATAAAATCTCTGGAAAATGGCAAAATACAAGTTGAAATGTTTTAGTTGGGTTGAAAGCTTCTCTCCTAAGAAAAAATTCTTCACAATAAGCTACCTAATTGAAGCTACATTGTCATCTCCGCGATGAAAAAATGATTCTTCATATAAAAATAACCTAAAAATAATACGTCATCATAAAATAATACGTCATCATAAAATAATTCTGAGATAATAGAATCCAAGCGTCAGCTTTTTATTAAAAATCGTTTAGAAATGAATACTTCTGATTTCTTTATCGTTCCGTTCAGCTGACGTAGTTCGCCATTTGCGAGAGTATGGCGTTTTTACGATTTTTCACATCCAATAATTCATACCCGTAGGATTGTACTAACCGAAGCACACTGCGGAAACGTGGATCGATGTGATTCCACGTAGAAGAGGATCTAGAAGAGGGTTGCTTTATGACCAAGATGAGTCTACGTGATCGGACTCGATCCTGCCGCGGGCAAGGCGGTTTACCCTTAAAACTTTTTTAGAGACAATTCCATGTGTCGTTTCTCTCAGCTACCCTCTATCTCTCACACACACACACATTTAATTTCCTGCTTTTCGTTAAGAGAGAAGGATTTGATTTGCGAATTATCTCTGACCCAAAGGCGTACATTGCGAATTTGAAAGTCCTGTGAATTTCACTGCAGGTCCTTGTTTTCCCACCAATGCTGTACCACTTTACTACCGCTACTTCCAAGTTTCAACCACACACTCATCCTCGTCAAAATTCGCTTCACGTGTATTGCTCTTCGAGTTCAGAAATTCGGGTTGCACTTCGAAATAAAAGAAGTTCTAGTTTTAAGGACTCAAAGTTCGAAAACTTCAGCATACTGTTTTAATTCAATTGTGATGATAAGAATAATAAAAAAATGGAATCTAGTGCCATCAGTGAATTCAGTAGACTTTGATCAATCAAACAAATTAACTCCTACAAGCTTTCTTTCGAAGAAAATCTTTGTTGAACATCATTTGTGAAGTTGAAGTTTGTCAAGTAATTATAAAAGATTCCAAAATTTTGCAATTATTCAGTTTCTCGAGTGAATGCTAGTTATCGTGCACAAATCGTATGTTGGATATCTTAGCCAATCCTGCACCGATTTGCATCAAACCTTTTGGATTCAATCAAAAATTTCAAATGTAACTTCTGTCCATGTACATTCTCCACATTTGGTAAATTGGATGTAGCAGTTCAGAAAACATAAAAAATGTATTATTTTTGGCAAATAGACGCACCTACTGCCTACACTTATTCAATCGATTAGTACACAAATTTCGAGATGAGTTTATTGAACGTAGCTCTTCATTGGGGTTTGAGAAATTTTTGATTCATTGACTATTTTCTGATATCTACTTATTATTAAAAATGGTTCTTTTGGTAATTAAATACAAGTACAACCTATACTATCCAACTGATTGGCTCAGAAATATTGAAGCAGGTTTGCTGAATGTAATTTTTCATCTCTGTTTCAGGAATTTTTGATTCATTAATTGTTTCGCGAGATGTAGAACCTTACATGAAGAAAAATCGAGTTTTTAGTAACTAGATACACCTAGAATTGAGATTATAATTGAAATTGTAACCATAAACAGTTTTTGCTTCTTCCATTAGTGTAAGCTCCACGTTGTCCAAGTTACTAAAAAACCTAATCTTTTCATTAAAAAATGCAAAATTGAAAGAAAATTAATGACTAAAAATTTGCCGATACATAGTCCATTATATTCATCCAACAGAGTTATGCTTCTCTTGGGTAAAAATGTTCCCAAAATTTTAAATAAATCTTTAAAGAACCTTTGCAGAATTGTAAAATGATTATCAGGATCAAACTTTCTTCGAACGTGATTAAGAATCAGCAGGAATCAGAGTTTCTCTTGAAAAGAATGATATCAATGCTCATTTAAGAAAAAATCATAAATCAAAAAAAATTTCCAGCAATACAAAAAAATGAGAATGTCAAAGAGAACATATCTAATTTGCTCTATATGATTAGAAACATTTAACAATATGTCACGTGACGAATTATTACATGTTACTATGTTCGGCCACCTTAAAATTTTAGGAGAGGGTTGAAAATATATAAGTACAAGTCCGTGATGCACATTATAGTTTTTATATTTTTTGAACAATGCAATTTTATTGATTATATTTTGGCTAGGGCCCTAATGCCCTGTTCTTAGTTCCATTCCAAATTAAATATTAAAATTTCGCTATGTAAATAAAATAGGAAGTCAAATAGGGTTCGACAGATGTCCCGTTATATATTTGGAAGCATTTCCCAAAACGATATCAGAATATTCTTCTAATTATATATATATATATATAAACTATAAAAAACTTTATATTGGAGAAACCTGCAGGAGATTAAGGACACGCATAGCTGAGCACAGAATATATTGTGTAATGGGAAATAATAAAACTGGTGTTCCGCAACATGCTTGCATGTGTGACCATTTTTTTCGATTTCGATTATAACAATATTAAAATAATGAAAGCAAACGTAAGTTTTTGAAATAAATGTTCATAAAAATGTTTTTCTGATATTTGTGTTTTTAATTAAGAAAAAGAACAACTTTTTAATATTCAGCAAGGTTTGACTGCTTATTATATAACATGATCAATTATAAATCAAATAAAGTTTCACAGAGCTAAATTCATGTAATCTCCAAATGCTACAATTTAAATTGTTCTTTCTAAACAATTTATAAAAGTTTAACAATTATTTATTATTCCAGCGTTTAAATTTAAAAAATTAGGCTTCAATTTTTAAAGCTTAACATTCAAAAAAGTTCCACTTCGAGTGTTTTGATTTGCAGTTCAGTTGTTATAATTTCAAATTAGGAAAATTTTAGCTTCAAGAGTGCGAATATTTTTTTTGTAATTGTAAAGAAGATTTTTTCATTGGGATTTGTGTCGATATTATTTATTTGCTTTGTTTTCTGCAATTAATTCCAAAATATACATTCATTGAAAAAATATTAAATTTTTCATATGTCGTCCTGGACCTACTCGCTGGTCTCGTCAGTAAGGCTATGCGAATCAGTCCTACGTTAGACATTTTTAATGATCTAAATTAATTATAATGCATATTTTCAAAGAAACCATTTTTTGAGTTAATATTTGGCAAACAGAACGGCAAAATTCCTTTTATTTTTTCATGGATTTTCAAAAATCGCGTTTTGGTATCTACAGCATAGGTCTGCTGTCTAAACCTCTTAACTGCATATGGTGTCTTATGAGAAATCCTTTTTTTTTTCAAATCGGCTCAGTTTACTGGCAGAATAGGGCAGTGAGACACATATCAGTGTTTGTGAAGTCAAGTGCATGTGTGTGTCGAAAGTTATTTGTGGCTTCTTTTACGTCATCTTCGATGTTCTCTCCTACGGATCGCTGGAGGAAGCTGAGCGACGCGACGCGTCTCCATTACTAACACTCAAAAAACTTTTGCAATAAAATATTTTAAATTTTTGCATGCACATATATTTCCAGCATGCTATTCCAAACATTTTGACATATACAACTTGCTTATAAAACTTTGAACAATAAAACTTTGCACAATAAACATTTGACATATAAGACGACAGAACACTGCAGATAACAGGTTTAGACCGCTAGACCCCTTGTAGGTAACATATGCAAAGCTATCACTTGTCATACAACGTTCGATTTTGACTAGAGTATCATAAAACTAACGTTCATTATTTTTCTCTAGTAAATAAACCTAAGGTTTTTAAAAATAATGAAAATTGCAAAAATAACGATTTTTCTTCGCCGTGTAAAATTTCTGAAATGTCAGTTAACCGGTTTAGACCGCCGACCCTTCAGTTGTTTCAAATTTTCTCTTCTGTACACTTTTATCAAGTTTCAAAATAAAAGTTTTGTGTTTGTATGGAACAGATGACCAAGACAATTGTGCCTTTTCTCTCTTTTGAGAAATTATCGGCATCCTAATAAAATTCGGTATTTAAATTCGGGTGGGCCGAAAGTCGGCGGATATTTGAAAATAAACGTGCAACGCAATAAATCCAGGGTGTCTATTCATCCGAGGAACTAAACCGCGAATTACGTCGCGTACAGAACGATCGATCTATAGAATATAACCTGTCTCTGCGTATTTTCAGGCATTGTCGGCAAACAATGAAACGGTTACGGGACGCGTTAACAGCGGCCATTGTCTCGTTGTCGTAACGGGCCAAAGCGCTGCTAGCGGACAATGCTTTTATATGTAGGTACCGAGTACCGAGTGCATGAGACAGACCTGTTTCCATCTCTCCAGTTTCCCTGTTACTGTAACCCTCTTCTTCTCCTCTCCTCTCCTCTCCACACTTAGTATTTCCATTCTACAACCCGTTTCTGTTCCTGTTTCAGTAGCTTTGCTTACACTCTGCTAGATTGGAATGAGTGTGAACTATCTCCATCATCAACCTCACTACATCCAACGAATAAACACGAGTAATTGAACTTCATGTCAAACTTCATTTTCCAAAATAGAAATTCTCTTCTTATTTGCCTATAGATCTGCGGCTAAGAAATGTTAGGAACATTCCTGGTCATGGGATAATAGATGTTTATGATCCTCTTTATCCTAAATACTCTGTTCCAGTACCCATTCATGAACGTTGCAGCATCATTCAAATTCTTGAACCCAGTCCTAAGATTAGCTAGGATAGATACTGGAAATCTTTCAATTCTTTCTTTCTTCGTTCAATCTTTGAAATCTATATGATATCTTTGTGAAATAACAGAAGTCTTTGTGAAATCTTTCAAATCGACCCGAAATCTGTATACGGCATATTTTTAATCTTTGTGAAAGCTTTATGAAATCTTTGAGAAATCATTGCAACATTTGTCAAATCTTTGTGAAATCTTTAGAAGTCATCAAGAAAACTTATCTTTCGATTGAGTACTTTTACTTCAGTCGATGGACTTTGATTTGTAGGAAATATCTTCCTTATTTAGAATCACTGCCTTATTTCACTGCCTGAAATAAATAGCAATTTGTAACACTAATGTCATACTTTTCGTTCCGGTAGAACCATTTCTTGGTTTTAAAGATAAGTTTCACAGGCCTTATTCCGAAGGATCATTTCTTTGAATCAAGTAAATTTTCTTCGATTCAAGCTTTTTTCTCAGAGTATTGATGAAGATCAGCTGATTTATGGAAAGTAGTTTCGTAGAGGATTGAGCTAGTTTTCGAAGTAAGCAAAGTTCGTTACTCGCTGGATGAACGGACAAGTTCTAGTTTAGTGCCCTTATCAACCCTCTTTTGCCTCCGTTTCACAAAACCCTTTCCGAGTTTCACTCGCCGTAACCAACTTCACCTTTCCACCTCGTCGTCGGATCAAAGATGAGGCTGCAACTACAGGAGTGAGCACTGCACGCTCAATCAATTTTGCTTCATCGTACTACTACGTACTTGCGGGGTTCGCTTCTGGATCGATGCGATGCGATGGTGTCTAGCCTTCGAGGTTGAGAGACGAGGGATTTGATCATCCACAGGAGTTGCAAATAATTGCCTTAGTTTGACTTGCATACACTGTGGAGGCGAACCGAACTGTCTTCTTGAGTATCCAAGCTGCAATTGAAGGCTGTCAATTTTTAAGTATCCTTCCCCTCGTGGAAAGAATCACCAACTGAATATCGTTTCTAGAGTAGATTCAAATGAGGTTAAGCATTTTTCTAGTATGTACCCCACAGCCTATATCATCATTACTTTTAGGCTTTCGAAACAGACACTACTCGCATAGTGCGAAAATAAACCACTTTCTCTGCTTTATATGAACATAACTGTTCTTACCAACATACAGACAAGTTTAAAGTCCTGAAGAACCTTATCTGATTTATGAGATCCATAGGCTTCAACCAGTTTCGGCTAGATTTATACAGCACGATCTGATGCTTTTCTAAGGCCTCTGGGAAGAAGAGAATCAACTTCAACAACGCTATCGTAAAAATAAGAAATGTTTTTGTTTGTAGATTCTAATGTTCATTTCATAGCCTAACCTCCATCATGCGGACCCCACAGACAAGACCGGACATTTCCAGGAAACAGGTAGTGACTTAGGACACTTTAGACTAAATAACACTTAAACTAAATAAACTAAATAAATTGAATAAACCAAATAAACTAAGTAAACTAAATATACTAAATAAACTAAATAAACTAAATAAACTAAATAAACTAAATAAACTGAATAAACACTCAATTACTTGATTTACAGGAACTAAATGAACACTTAGGACTAAATAGTTGCCATCTGCTGAGGATCAAAATTTTATAATGCCAAACATTTGTGATTCTGCAATAAACGATTTTTTAAGGAAGGAATTTGAAAACTTTAATATTTATTCAGAAAGTCAACAGATTTCGAAAACAATAAACCGTAAATAAGGCATCAGTGAGGAACACTGTGATATGCAATCAATTTATTGAAAAGCACATGGCACCATTTTCGATTGTTTCTCGAACCATCTCGAAATTACTCCAAACAATTTAAAACTATTATTGTGGGAAAACCTATGTCCATGATTGGATGAAGTTTTAATTTTTTTCCGCTTGAAAAAAGTCTGCAAACTTCAGGTTTATGCTAAATGTAAGGTTCCCTAAATAATATATTATATTCAATGATAATAATCAATGTAAGAGAGGTATCCGGCAATTTCATATACAGAATGTAAATTTGTAGATTTTTGAAGATCTCATAAAAACGAAGAAGTTTTTGACGAATTTTAAAAGTTTTCAAGATAATAAAAAATTTCTTACAATTCCTCTGAGAAAATTTAAGCTGATTTTTTCTTTTGGGGATAAATTTTAAGAGAAGATTGACAAAGATTTCCTTGAAGATTTCAAGAGTTTTTAAATTATTTCATAAAATTTCGAAAAAAAATTCAAAGCTTCTTAAGGATTTTGAAATGATTCACGATAATGAAGAATGTTTCTTAGAAATCATGGGAAAATTTGAACTGATTTTGGATTTTGAAAAATTAATTTTAAGAGAATATTTAAAATCATGTTAAAATACGACAAGAGATTTAAAAAGATTTATGAAATCGACATGACAGAGTCTCGAAGATTTTAGGCAATTTTTGTAACTTTTCAGAATTTTAAGAAAATTTTTGGAGAAATTCTAATAATTTCAAAAGATATTTAGAAGTTTTAACAGTTTTGGGAATACTTAAAAAATAATTTTAAATTTGAAAATTTTCCAAAAAATTTTAAACAAAATGTAGATTTTTGAAGATTTCAAAACAAACTTCGAAGCTTTTTAAGAATTTTAAAAAGCTTCAAGAAAATAAAAAAACTTTCTTAAAATTCCTGGGAAATTTAAACTGATTTTTTATTTTGAAAACAAATTTAAAGAGAAAATTGACAATAATTTCAAAAGATTTTAAATTACTTTTTAAAATTTCGAAAGAGAATGTGGAAGAATGGAAAAGATTTTCAAGCAAAATCTTTCCATTAGCAAGATTGCAAAAATCCATACAAAATTTGAAAATAAATTTTTTTTAAAGTTTCACGGTGATGAAAAATATTTCTCATACTTCGTGCGATTATTAAAACTGAATTTCTCTTAAAAAATTATTTTAAAGATAATATTTGAAACAAATTTAACATTTCAAAAGAGTTCCAAAATTTTCAAAACAGAATTCGGAAGATTTGAAGGCAAGTTCTTTTATTTTTCAGAATTTCAAAAAAAATGTTGGAAGAATTCGAAGAATTTTAAAAGATATTTGGAAGGTTTGAAAGTTTCGAAAATTCTTGAAAAATGATTTTAAGTTTAAGAAAATTTCCAAAAATATTGAACAAAATGTAAATTGTTGAAGATTTTAAAAAAAATTCAAAGCTTTTTAAGAAGTTTGAGAGGTTTCTAGAAAATAAGAAATTTCTTTGAATTCTTGGGAAAATTTTTCATTACTTTTCATTTAAAGAAATTAGTTTTCAATGAAAACTTGAAAAAGTTTCAAAAAATTGCAAAATATTATTATAATTCCAATATATTTCTACAAATTTCGAAAATATCTGAAAGCTTTAAGGGCAATTTCTAATATTGAAAGATTTTTACAAATTTTTCAAAACTTTAGGAATAGTTTGAGTCAGCTTAAAAAACTTCAAAATTTCTAAAAGTCCAAACTATCTTTCAAACTTACCCGAATTTTTCCTAAAATTTTTCAAAACCCTGAAAAATATACTTTTTCGACATATCTGAAAGCTTCCATAATTTTTTTTTATTTTCTCAAGAATTTTAAGAAAATTATATATTTATTTCTTCCTTTTTGAATGATTGGAAATAAAAATTGTAAAGCTTCTCAAATATTTTAAAAGGTTTCGCGATAATAAAAATATTTCTTAAAATTCCTGGGAAAATATAAACTGATTTTTTATTTTTAAAATAAAATTTAGGAGAAAATTGACATAGATTTCAACAAAGTTTTTAAAAATTAATTTTAAGAGAATATCTGAAAACATTCTAAAATATGACAAAAAATTTTGAGAGATTAAAAAAGATTACTCAGCATTTTAAAACAATTTTTCGAAAAATTCGAATAATTTCAGAACATATGCAGAAGGTTTGAAAGTTATGGAAATAGTTAAGAAAATAATTTGAAGATATTTCAAAAAATTTAAAATAAAATGTAAGTTTTTGAAGATTTCGAAAAAATTTCAAAGCTTTTAAGAAGCTTGAAAGGCTTCGAGAAAATAAAAAAAAACTTTATTAAAATTCCTTAGAAAATTGAAACTGATTTATTCATTTTAAAAATAAATATTAGGAGAAGATTAACAAAGATTTCAAAAGATTTTTAATTATTTTCTAAAATTTCAAGAAATGGGAAAGATTTTCAAGTAAAATGTTTCCATTAGAAAGATTGCAAAATTTTATAAAAAATTTCAAAAGGTTTCACGATAATAAAACATATTTCTCATAATTCGTGAGATAATTTAAAATGATTTTTCATTTTGAAAAATAAAATTTGAAGACAATATTTTAAAAAATTCAACATCTCAAAAGATTTCGAAAATTGTCAAAACAGAAGATTCTGAGGAATTAAAAAACTTGCCTTCACATCTTCCAGATTCTATCTACAAGATTTGAAGGCAAGTTTTTTAATTTTTTGAAAGTTCAAGGATAATTTTGGAAGAATTCGAAGAATTTTAAAAGATATTCAGAAGATTTAAAAGTTTTGAGAATTGTTAAAAAATGATTTTAGGTTTGAAAATATTTCCAAAACTTTTAAACAAAATGTAAATTTTTGAAAATTTCGAAAAACATTTCGAAGCTATTAAAAGAATTTGAGAGGTTTCAAGAAAATGAAAAAAATTCTTGAGATTCCTGGGAAAATTTTTAATTACTTTTTATTTACAAAAATTATTTTTTAAAGAAAATTTGAAAAAGTTGCAAAATATTTCAAAATCCTACTAGAATTCCCAAAGTATTGCTACAAATTTCGAAAATATCAGGAAGATTTAAGGGCAATTATTTTAATTTTCAGAGATTTTTCAAAATTTTCGGAATATTTCGAGTCTAAATATCTTTCAAACTGACTCGACTTTTTCCTAAAATGTTTGAAAATCCTGAAAAGTAAGAAATTATACTATTTCGACATATCTGGAAGCTTCAAAATTTTTTTTGAATTTTCTCCAAAAATCCTAGGAAAATTATATATTTATTTAACTTTAAAAACAAATGAACAAATAAAATTGAAGAAGAAATGTTTAGTAGAGATTTTTATTTTGTATTTTAAATTATTTATCCCCCGAAAATAATGATTTGGGTGAGTTTTTTTTCTTTCATAACTGAAGTATCTTTTTTAAGATGAAATTTTTTCTTTTTGGATTTGAAATTAATCTTTTTTTGTTGATGATTCCACTATTTTGTTGAAAATTTGTGTTTATGGGTTAAAAATGCAGCTGATTGAAAACTAATCTTTTTTTGATCGAGGATTCAACCAATTTGTTAAAAATTTATTTTTTTTGCTAAACATTCGTAATTTTAGTCAAAAATTCATCTCTTTGGTTGACAATGTCACTATTTCGCTGAAAATGCATTTTTTTTGTAGGAAATTCATCTATTTCATTGCAAATTCATATTTTCGTGTTGACAAATTTAACTATTTTATAGAAAATTTGTCTCTTTTTCAAAAATTTAGTCTTTTTTTGTTTTTAAATGCAACTGGTAAAAATTAATTTTTTTGTTGGGTATTCAGCTATTTTGTTAAAAATTGGTCTTTTTGACAGGTTTTACGATTATAAAAAAATGAGTCAAAGAAAAAATGTTCAATTAGCAAGATTACAAATGTAGACGATTTCACAGCAACGCTTTTCGATCAGCGAAATTAAAACGTTTTATTATAAATTCGAGTAAGTTTTAGGGATCTTCAAAAGTTTAAAAAAAATACAAAATTAATTCAAAAGTTGAAAACATTTCAAAAATTTTCTTAAAATCCTTGGGGTGAAATTTACACTGATTTTTTATTTTGAAAAATTAGTTTAAAAACATGTTTTTTTAAAGATTTAAAAAGATTTGCAAAATTTCAAAAAATTTTGAATAATTATAATTTGAAGATTTCGAAAAACAAATTTGGAGGCTTGTGGAGAAGTTAAAAAGCTTCAAGAATATGAAAAAATTTTCTTCAGATTCATAGGAAAATTTTCAATGAATTTTTAAAGAAAATTTGAAAAGGTATTAAATCATTTCGAAAGATTTCTACAAATGTCGGAAATATCTGAAAGATTAATGGGAATTTTTATAATTTTGAAAGAGTTTTCAAAATTTTATGAGTGGTTTGAGTCAGTTTAAAAGATATTTATAAAAGGAATGTGGACGATTTCACAGCAACGTTATTTATTCAGGTAATTATTATTATTATATTATTATTTGAATGAGGAGGAGAATTTCCATATCATATATTATTATTATTATTCATTTATATTCTCTTCTTCTAAACCCCTAAAAGTCCTAAATATCTTTTGAACTGACTTGAATTATTCCTGAAATTTTACAAAGTCCTGAAAAATTAAAAAATACTACTTTTTCAAGATATGCATATGAAATATTAAAAATTTGTTTTAAATTTTCCCAAGAAGCTTGGGAAAATTATATATTTATATAACTTTAAAAACAAATCAACAAATAATTTCAAATGAGAATGTTTTTTTGTTTAAAAATTGATCTACGTTTCTGGAAATTCGTATTTTTCATTTAAAGCAACTGGTTGAAAATTAATCTTGTTTGGTTAAAAATGCAACTGGTTGAAAATTATTCTTTCTCACTTGAAAATAAAACTGGTTAAAAATTAATCTGCATTGATTAAAGCTTCATCTTTCCAGTCAAAAATACATCGCTTCGGTCGATAATATAACTATTTCGTGAGAAATCCTTTTTTTTTTGGTAGAAAAAAAAAATCTTCTGTTTGGAAAATTCTTCTCTTTTGTTGAAAATTCTTATTTTCTTGTTAACAAATTGAACAGTTTTGGAGAAAATTATTCATTTTGATGTTATTATTTATTATTATTATTTATTATTCATGTTAAACAGTAAATTAAATAAAACTTCCACTTTTAATTTTCCTACTTTTTTCAAAATCATAAAATAGCGCGAGGTTTGTCCTGGAGAACTTTGATCATAATTTATTACTTGAAGAATTTGTTAATTAAACTTTAAAATATATTTAGAGTTGAAAAAAAATCTTGACCTAGAACAAGGAATTTTCTAAAGAATTATTATTCAGACTTGAAACAGTAAATTTCCCAAAAAAATTTTAAAAATTTAACTTGGAACGGGGAAATATTCAGGAAGAATTATAATTCTCTCTTGGAACAGTGAATTTTCAAGAAAAATGATAAGAGAATTTTCGAACAAAATCTTATAGTTCACATCTGGAACATGGAACTTTCTAAGAGAATCATAAATCTGACTTGAAAGAGAAAATTTCCGAGAACGATCATTATTTTTTGAAAGTCATGAAGTACGAGGCTTGTTCCTTGGAACTTTGATCACTGGTCAATTATTCTTGGGGAAAGGAGAAACACTATTTAATATTTAAGATAAAAAAATTAATTATTCCTCTGGTCCTCAAAAGAACATAATTGTTTAAACAAAATTCCTGGTTCACAAAAAATTCTTCAAACTGAAGAATTCATGAAACATAGTTTCACAGGGTCGTTCCAATCCCGGTTCCAATCCGGGATGAGGCAGCTTTTTCTCGTTTTTCAAAAATAATATACCTGCAACCGACAATCTTTATTATTCAACATGAAAAAGTTAATTGATACCCTGGTCAACAAAATAGAATAATTGTTCAAATTTATTTTCTGATTCTGTGAAAAGTCTTGAGACTAAAGGATATATTTACAATGGTGTTCTGGGTTCAAATCCGGACTGAGGCAGATTTTTTCCCAATTCTCTAAAAAAATAGACCAGTAATCGACACTATTTAATATTTTGCATACAAAAATGTATTCAGTAAACTTTAAAACATGATTTCCCTAAAGAAATATGTAAAGTTGGATTCAAAAAGTGACAGGATGGATTTAAAAATTTTAGCCTATATATCCTCGCGTGAATAGCTCTAGAATTCTAGATGGAGCATCCATCTTCGACCTAATCGAGGCGATGACTTTGGGGAGACAGCCCCTGCGGAAATGTGGTTTAAGAACGTGTCGGCTTATGTTGTTAGAAAGTGGCGTGAACTGCAAGAGGGGTTGAATGCGAAAAGAATGGGATGAATATGACAATGATGATGTCGATGATGAAGAATAAAAAGGATCAAGAGCAAAAGCTGGCGAAGTGGAGAGATTTTCAGGGAAAGAGAAAACTGTGTGCGACAGTAGGGGAGGAGAGCAGTTTCGCAAACCAGACTATAAGAAGGGGTTGGGGTAGTGGAAGTAGAAAAAGGAGGGTCGTGTGGCATTGATCGGCCACACCATACCAAGAAAACTCACGTAGGCTTTTCATCGGCCAATGGACTGTCACGGCCACTTGGAGCCAGACAGCTTCCAGCCATTCTAATCAACCACTGCAATTTTTTCAAAAACTTCTTTATCTAATTACTTTTCTTGACTGATTTTCATTCCTGACAATTTCTAATTCTAGCTTGCGAATAATTACTGGTAATACTCTAAACCGCTCTGTTATCCAAAATGGTAACTTGGTGTAATCCGAGAAATCCAGTGTAATCCAAAGGTAATCTACTTGTAATCCAGGGTAATCTACTTGTAATCCAAGGTAACCTACGTGTAATCCAGGCTAATCTACTTGTAATCCAGGCTAATCTAGTTGTAATCCAGGGTAATCTA
>CAKNXH010000838.1:27102-37618 GCA_932178445.1 Andricus quercusramuli | reverse complement strand
ATGAAAAGATTTCAATATTAAATTCAGCCAAAAATATGAATTATCAAGAAAAAATTCAGTAGTTGATATTTCAACCAAAAAAAAGATTTCATATTCAAATTCGAAACAGTTGAATTCAACAAAAAAGGCGAATTTTTGAAGGATAATTAAATTTTCAACAACACAGTTGAATTTGTAAACACATAGTTGAAATTTGGATATACAAAGATGAATTTTTAACCAAATGGTTGAATTTTCAAAAAAGAAAGATCAATTATTAACTAATATTTGAATTGACAAAGAAATAATTCAACTTCTAAGCAAAAAGGGCAAATTTTTAACAAAATAGTTGAATTTTGTGCAAAGTAATTTAATTAATTTTCAAAAAATTCTTTTGATTTTGTATAAAAACAGTTTATTTAAAAAAAATTGTTTTGCTTTCAGCCTCAAAAAATGAATTTACAACCAAGAAGAATAATAAAACTTACAATAATAATAATAATAAAATTTGAAACTAAAAACGGTCAGTTTTAAATCAAAAATGGAATAGGTAAACTTACAATTAAAAAAAAATCAATTTTTAACGAACAAAAAGAACAATTTTTCAACAAAGTAGTTAATACTGGAACCAACGAGATGGTTCTTCAACTGACAAAATAAATTTTTAACCAATTCTTAACCAAGTATTAGAATTTTTAAAGTAAAAGAATTATTTTCTACCAAAAAAGACAAATGCAGAACAAAATACATACATTTTCTACCAAATTCTCAAATTTTTAATTAGAAACTAATAATTCTGAGCCAATAGTGAAATAGTTATATTTTCATTCGAAAAAATTAATTCTAAAAAAAAAGATGTTTCGAAAAATAGTTAAGGTTTCAAGCAAAGAAATAGATTGCCGATATTTAATATATCAAAGGTTGTTATTTCTAAAATTTTGAAGATTTTAATATAAAATTTTAAAGCTTTTCAAGGAACTTTAAAGGTTTTAAGAAAATAAAATAAACTTTTAAGATTGCTGAGAAAATTTGAAATTACTTTTTTTACTTGAAAACATTTGGAAATATTTTTAAAAATTGTATAAATAAATGACAATTGAATAAATATTAATTTAAGAAAAATTTCAGGATGTTTAAGATATATTTACAAGTTTTTAAAAGAATTCAAAATAATTTTAAACTTGAAAAGATTTTAAGACCTTTTAAAGAAAATGTAGATTTCAAAAAGTAGGTTTCAAAATGATAAAAATTTTTATCAAAATTCTTAGTAAACCTAAAAATGTTTATTTTTGAACAAATTAATTCCAAAAGAATATTTAAAAACATTCCCAAAATGTTCGAAAAAGAATCTAGAAGATTTTAAGGACATTTTTTTATCTTGAAAGTATTTTTAAAAATTGTGAGAAAATTTCAAGTTCCAAGATCATAACACAATTTGTATCAGTTTTTTATTGTTCATGGTATTGGAAATTATAGCGTGAATTTATTTCTTCTTTTTTAAAATTTTCTAAACTGCACAATGGATAAAAGTTGAAAATTTTTAGTTTTGCAGTCGAGTTTTTATAACTTGAAATGAAAAAATTTTTATCTTCAAGAGTTCAGATCTTCCAATCATACTGGCCGTGTTCAATTCTATCTCAATTGTTCCATTTTTATTTGCGTTTAAAAATTTTTAATTTATTTTCCATCCTAGGTCGGAAAAGAATAACTTTTTGGCTGCAAATCCTGTTATTTCCTGTAGCTATACAAAAAAAATACAAAAAAGTACAAAATTCCTCTTAATAATCGAAAAAAGTTGTACTTTCCTTTAATTTTGGTTGAAATTTATTGCATTTATTTGTATGTTCATGTAAAAATGGTTGTAATTTTTTGAACTTTCTTGTAAAAATTTTCCCACTGGGGGAGATCCTCAATAAAATTAGACAGTTTTTCCAAGTTTCTACCTGCTGAATGAGGTTCGACGTAGCTAAGAATCTTCAAGGACTACACTGATGATTTCTTACCATCATCATGCTACGATTCATCATCGTTCTTTGTTCCCTGCACATTTTTCATCCCCTTAGTGCTTTCGCAGGCTTCACAACTTTTGCTCTTGTCAATTTTTTTTATTTCAGCCTAGTATGTCTTCAATGCCTCATCCAATTAAGGAATATTAATTAATGTTCATACAAAGTCTTCAAAACTTCAGAGTTATGTTCGAGAGAAATTATAATTTCGATTTTGCACTATCAATTTCCCCCATTTTCCGTGCCACGTTCACATTTCCAAGTGGAAGATTTTAAAATGAAATTTTTCGCTTCTACTTTGTCGAGAAAAGAAACTTGATTATCGCTAGTTTTATTTTTCTCTCGATATAACACATATTTTTCACGGCGTCTGGAGTCTGCAATACCAACATCGTCTGGGAAGGCGAGATGAAAAATGAAAAAAAAATCAACAAAGGGGTGCTTTTCCAAGAATCGTTATGTAATGGAAGCAAATTCTGAACGCTCTAGTCGCTATTGAAGAATCGGTTGTTTATGCTTGCTTGGCGCAACAGTCAGCCGAACGAAGCCGAACAATTTCCGCCATCAAACAAGCAGTTTCAGTTTCGATGGGGTTACGTAATAAATTTACGTTACATATTTTCAGAGAAAAGGAATTATTATACATCAAAGTTTCTCATTTAACTGGATTTCATTTTATCTCAGAATAAATAAACTTTGAAAGAAATACAATTTTTCAGTAGTCCGAACCCATTTTAGTCAGCCGATTACACAAGTTTATTAGCAGTCAAATTCTCAATATTCAGTCGTGAAAATTGAAAAAATTGAAACCTTATCCTGAAAAAATGTTCATTTGCAATAATGTATACTAAGCTGCAAAATCAAAACATTAGAATTCTTCTGAATTTAATGTTTAAAGTTAGTTTTCAAAACGGGTGGAAAGATAATGGATAGCTCCCCTGGCGCTCAAGCTATAAAGCTTCGAAATTAAAATTTAATAATTCTTGATCCACCAATTTTTCAATTTTTTCAGACTTTTTTGAAACTTAGGTTCCTTTTTTCTTGTCTGATACAAATCTTGGGTTCTCTCAAATGTTCAAGTTGAAGAAAAAGGCATATTACTTTTTTTATAAAAATTGCCGTTTGGAAGCAAACTTAGATTCACTAACCAACCAAAGTCCTCCTGGTCAACATTAGAAGCTACTTTTTTTGAAGAGTTCAAAAGATCTGAAAAATTTAGAGGGATTTACAAAAAATTATTGAATTTTTTTTTATTTATCAAGCTTCAAATCTACATAAAGATTTATTCGCTATTATTATTATTTCATGAATTAATTATTATTATTGAATTAGTCAATCTAAATTCGAAGGGATTTAAAGCATTTTAAATGACTTAAACAGCTTTCAGGGGAAATGCATAGAATATCCGAGTATCTTAATTACTTTTAGGAATTTTCAAAGATCTTAAGAGCTTTTAGGAATTTAAAACAATTTCAAAAATTTTCCGGCCATACAAGGAGTTGCACAAAAATTAATCCAGGGAATGAATATAATTTTTTTTTTAAGATTTTGAGGACTGTTCAGAGATTGAAGATAAATTTATGGGATTGTAAAGAATTTTCTAAATTTCATGAGGAATTTGAAAGATTTCATAGAATTTGAAGGGTTCTAGGGTATTTTGGATGATTGCAAAGGACTTAAAAATTTTTTTTATTTAAACGATTAAATTTTATGATACTGAAAAACATTCTATGGGGTTTCAGAGTATTTTCAAAATTTACAAATATTTTAAAGTGTTTTATAAGATGTTCGAGGATTTCATCAATTCTAAAGGATTTAAGGGCTCTCAATAAGGTGTTTGAATGAATTTCCCAAGATCTCAATGGATTTTATAGGACTTTAAATATTTCAAAACATTTCAAGGAATGTAATAAGATTTCATGTTATTTCACAAGATTTCGACGGACTTTATAATATTTTGATGGATTTCAAAGAAATTATTTAAAAGAATTGAGGGATTTGTAAGATTGAAATAGATTTTCAAATATTTTTAATAGATTTGAAGAATATCAAGGCATTTTGAGGGATTTTAGAGGATTTAAAATATTGTAGGATACTTTTAAGAATTCCATCCATTTTTCAAGAGATTTAAAAAATTTTACGGTATATCCAATGATTTTAATGACTGTGAATAATTTTAAAAAAACGTGTTTATGGTTTAAAAAAATTTCTTCGAATTTCTGAAGATTTTGAAGTACTTGCTAGGACCTTAAAGGATTATGAAGACATAAAAAAAATTTAAAAATTAGAAACGTTACTGATTGAGCACTGTCTTCACATCTTTCTTTACCTAAAATTATTTATATTGGTCTAGTGGGATATTTATCAGCATTGCCTAATTAATTTTCAATTATTTAAATAAATAGAATTTTTCAAATAATTTTCTTTTGAAGTTTTTTTTTATCGAAGATTATTATTATTTGTTCAGTGGAATGTTTATCAACATTTATTAATTAATTTGCAAAGTTTCAAACAAATTCCATTTGTTCAATTAATTTTTCTTCGAAATTTTTTTTTTCAAGAAATAAGGACTTTTTCTCTGCAAATTTGTCGAACTGGCAGTCTATTATCTATAATAACATAAATTCATTGAAAAATATTTTGCGATTCTAAAAAAAATGAATAACGATAATAAACTGCCAGTTCAACGAATTTTTGGGGAAAACTTTTTTAGACAAATGGAATTTGTGTAAATATTTGAAAATTAATTAATCAATCTTGTTAAATGTTTCACTAGACCAACAATAATGATTTTCATGATGAAAAAAATTTGAATAACAAATTATTAACACAAATTTCAATTGTTCAAATAATTTGAAATTTATAAATTATTGTTAATAAATATTCCACTAGACTAATAGTAATAATTTATAGGAAAAAAACGAATTTTCGAAAAAAAATTATTAAACAAATTCCATTTGTTTAAGTATTTGAAAATTTATAAATTATTATTAAGAAATATTCCAGTAGACCAATAGTAATAATTTTTAGGAAAAAAACGGATTTTCGAAAAAAAATTATCCAAACAAATTCTATTTCTGTGAATATTTGGAAAGTAATTAAGCAATGTTAATAATTGAAGAAACAATTGAAAACAATTGAAGAATTTTAAATATTGTAAACATTTAAGGTTCAATTAAACCGTTGAAAATTATTTACATTCGAATTACAAGTGTGATCTTTAGTTAAAATCAATTATAAGACATTTTGATGCAAATGAATCCACTTGCGATTACATCAACATTTAAATCATGAAGAAAATTATTGGGGGTAATTTTCATTAAAGCTGAAAATAGCTGAATAATGGGGAAGGTTGGTTTTCAGTAGCAAGTCTTATTTCGGTCAGCCGAGCTTTCTAGATTTTACTAATCAAACCTGAAACGACTGTTTTATGGCTGACAATTCCTTTATTTATCTACTGAAAGGTTACCCTTTTAAATAAGTCAAATTTTGATGACTTCTATAATGTTTGATAAGTGGGCTGACCTGACACGGATTTTACTACTTGAAGTCAATTAATATTGATCTTAGTAGTTGATGTACACTTCGGACGTATCGAAAAAAATGTGTTTATTTTCCTTCAGAATAGAGAGCGAATATGAAATTATGTGACAGGAAAATACTTGAAACCGAGAAAGGATATGTCAATTGCACTCGTTATATAACGGTACATGAAAGGGGTTACCGAGAGCACTCGCCTGGAGTTATGAAACTGCTTTTGAATTTTCCTCACTCTTGGAAACCATTTTCCTACCGAACAATGGATTCTTATTTTGGAAACGGCCTCTAAAACCAGAAATTTGAGACAAACGTATAGTTTTTATATTTTTATCCAATAACAACATCCGAAAACTATGCATAAACTAATACAGTACAAATTAGCAAACCATGTTTAATAACTTCTTATAATTTCAATTTTGAAAATTCTACACAAATACACAGGAAAAGTTTACAAAAAATCCAAATTTTTAATTTCCAGTTCTAGGGATTTTAGGTCCTGCTAAAAGCGTGAAGTAACAAGGAATCTATTCTTTCATGGATAATTTTCTGAAATATTCAGCCAAAAAATCTATCTAATCACCTAAAATATTTCAAATTTCATATCAAATGATCTAATGCAATATAAAATAAGTTCGTTTTTAAATTTGCTTTCAATGTTAAGTTTAATTCTTAAATTTGGTAATTATGAAATCATTTCAAAATATGTGATATGATGAATTTTCCATTTTTCTATTTTTACATTTCGGGTTAATTTTTGACAAAGATGAAAGCAACTGAACGATGAAAATCGTTGATTTTCAGTAGTAATTCCAATTTCAGTCAGCCAAGATATCTAGATTTCACTGACCGACCCCAACACGACTGGTTTATGGCTGACCGTTCGTAAATTTATCTACTAGAATGTTACCGATTTGAATCAGTTAAAGTTTGATGACTTGTATACTGTTCAGAAGTGGGCTTATCAGTCACGGCTTTTACTACTGGCACTCTATTAATATTGATCTCAACAGTTGATATCAACTAGGACGTATACAAAAAAGATGTGTTTCTTTTTCTGTCAAATGGAAATAAAATATTGCTAGCACGTGCCTAAACAATTTCTTCAAGAGAAAAAAATAAAAACATTATTTAGATCGCGCATCAGTGTTAAACATCAAAATAAGAAAATTTCGGTTATTTCTCAGTATTTCGAGGCCAACGGTGATTTTTCAAAGTGAACAGTTTCGGTAAAAACTATGAAATTCAGCACATTGCTTGTTTGTTTGAAGAAAAGTAATTTTTTTTTTTACCTAAATGAAAATGTTATCTATTGCTAGAAGAATTATGCCTACATAGTTTGGACCCCACAAAAAAATATCTTATACTCACACATTCATGTTAAACTTGTAAAAACGATAAAATTATATAATTCTATAGAATGCTTATAACTATCTCATTTATTCTTCCTTTATAAGTAATTTTTTTTTAATAATGATAAAGCAACATACTATGTATCAAATTTGTTCATTTTGACAAGATGAATCGATTGATATATTTAGAAACTTTCTATGAACAAATGAAATTATATGTACAGATTTGTAATTTTTTCTAATGATTGAAAGAGAAATTTTTTTTTTATTTTGGCAGAATAGCAATATTGTAAGTGTTAAATTTATTCTGCCTTGTAATGAAAAATTGAATTATTCTGTTGAAAATTGCAACTATTTTGTTGAAAAGTCATCTTTTTTGGTAAAAAATTCAACTACTCGTTCGAAAGTTGAACGAATTTGTTATATTTTTTTGTGAAATATTCATCTTTTTTATGGAAAATTGTACTATTTTGTTGAATATTTGTTCTCTTTCGGTTGAAAATTTATTTTTAAACTAAAAATGTATCTATTCCATTACTCATGGTAATCTGATTTTTTCAATTAAAAATTGATTTTTTCTAGTGGGGAATTGAACTATGTGGTGAAAAATTTCGGTATTTTGCCGAAAAATGTTATTTTCTGGTAGGCAATAAATATTTTTGGTTGAAAATTGACAATTTTGATTCATAATTTATCTTTTATAATGAAAATCAAACTAGTTGATTCAAATTTAATTTATTTGGTTGAAAAATCGCCTTTTCTGGCAAAAAATTAATTTTCTTGGTTTAATGTTCATCCTTTTTGGTTAAAAATGCTACTGTTTTTTTATTAATCAATCTTTTTCGGTAGTAGATTAAACTATTTTGATGAAAATTTGGTTTTTTGCTAAATTCAACATTTCTTATTCAAAATTAAAATCTTTTTTGACTGAAAATTCAACAATTTGATAGAACTTCAAACTATTTCGTAGAAATGTGCCTTTTTTGTTAAAAATGGATATTTTTGGTTGAAAATTGAACTATTTTAATGAAAAATCCATATTTGCTTAGAGAATTACATTTTTAATTAAAAATCCAACCATTCCATTTTTTGTCGGAAATTTATACTTTATAAGTTAGCAATCTAAATATTTAGCACATATAAACGGCAAATTGAGTATAAGGTTTTATTTGATGAATTTCATCATTTTTTATTCGAAAGTTTAATTATTTAATACAAAATGAACGGTTTTGTTGAAAATTTGTCATGTTTTTTCTTTGAAAATCCATTTTTTGATTGAAAATTCATTTTTGATTGAATGTTTATTCTTGTTCATTATAATTTAACTATTCCATTTTTGTACAAAACACGTTTTTTTTTGTTGACCTTCAACTGTTTTGGCTTAAAAATTCAACAATTCGATATAAAATTAAACTGTTTGATTGAAAATTAACTCTTATGCGAGGTGAGAAATTAAACTATTAATTTGAAAATGTAACAATTTGTTAAATAATTAGCTTCATTGTTGACAAGTAATATGTTTGGGTTAAAAATTAGAATTAAGTTTTTTGAATTAAAAATTCTACTATTTGGTTGAATCTTTTATATTTTTTTTATCAAATTCGTCGTTTTTTGTTTGAAAATTTAGTTGCTTTTTGGTTGATAGTTAATTCTTGTTAATTAAAAATTAATCCGTTCCATTTTTATTCCAGAATTCATGTGTTTTGGTTAAAATGCTACTATTTGATTAAAAATTTTAGTATTTTGTTGAAAATTCAACTATTTTGTTAAAAAGTAATCTTCTCTGGTCGAAAATTCAACTGTTTTGTGAAAAATTCTTTTTTTGTTTCTGTTGAACATTCAACTATTTTGGTAGGGAATGCATCTCTTTGGAGTGGAATTAAACTATTCATTTGAAAATGTAACTTTTTGTTAAATAATTAACTTTTTTGTTAAAAAATCATATTTTTATGTTAAAAATTCAACTACTTGGTTGAAAATTGAAATTAATTTTTTTAAATTGAAAATTCTACTACTTGGTAGAAATTTTGGTCATTTTGTTGAAAATTTGTCATATTTTGGTTGAAAATTCAACTTATTTGGTGAGAAATTCTACTATTTGGTTGAAAATTAATTTTGTTTTTAAAAATTCATAGTTTCTAGTTAAAAATTCAACTGCTTTGTAGAAAATTCACTTTTTCTGTTGAAAAATAATATTTTGGGGTTGAAAGTTCAACTGTTTGGTTGAGAATTGATATTATATATTTGTAATAAAAAATTGTACTATTTTTTTGAAATTTTGAGGATTCTGTTGGAAATTTTGTTGAAATTTTTATATATTTTTTGTTTAAAACCTTTTTTTTTTGTTGAGAGTTAATTTTTGTTGATAGAAAATTTAATTATTCCATTTTTCGTTCAGAATTCATGTCTTTTAGTTATAAATTCGACTATTTAATTGCAAATTTTAGTATATTGTTGAAAATTCAATTATTTATGAAAAATTTATCTTTTTGCGTCGAAAATTCAATCGTTTTCTACAAAATTCATTTTATGTTTTTATTGAACATTCAACTATTTTGGTAGGAAATTCCAATATTGAGTTGAGAATTAATTTTTTTTCAATTCATATTTTCTAATTGAAAATTCAACTGTTTTTTCAGAAAATTCATCTTCTTTGCTTTAAAATTTAACTATTCAGTTTAAAGTTAACTAGCTTGAAATTGATGAAGTTTTGGTAACATACGGAACACTTGAGTAGAAAATATACGGATTTTCCTTTATATATTTTGAAGGTTGCAAAATTTTTACAGCGCCCTTCAATAGGCTAGACTTTTTTTGGGAACCAAGCATCAATAGGCATTTAAGCCCTGAAAATGTTAAATCCATGCATAACAAATTTTCTTCAAAAACTGGTTAAGGTTTGCTTCGCTTAGTCCTGAAATCATATCAAATTATGGTGGAAACCAGGACGAATTCAGATATCAATCCTGAAAATTTGGACACCCCTAAATTGCCTAAATTGATAGGATAAATGACTCAAAAGTGTTCCAAGGATCTGGAATGAGTTAAAGCCTTAACTGGTCCTAGATTCTGGTTAAAACCACCCACCTTAAGTAATACGAACCATTGCTTTAGAAAAGTCCGAATTTACCCCACATGTCCGGAATTACCCCGGTTGACGGTATTCTCTATTTTGTTCAGACAGTTGAAGTGTAAGGACACACTTTTAATTAAAGAGCAGAGACTCGGTTTTGGAAGTTTATGTGTGCAATTTTGTGAGTGACAATATGTCGTTCATTGCGACAACAATATGTTACAGGTATTTAAAAGGCGCTATACGAGGCAGAACAGCGCAGTGCAATGGCACGATTTGTGATACACGACAATGTACGGCAAAAGCGGTTGGTTACAAGCAAAGGTTGATAGGGAAAGGGCGGGTGTCATGGCCTCTACCTGGAGGGAGTGATTTGTGTGACAGATCGGGGCCAGCGAAACTCGCCCTACAACGACACCAATATATTTCGCTTCCTACCCCATCCAGATACCAACTGTTTCCCAATAACAACCATCCATCCGTGTATTGGCGACTATGCACAAACGGACGAGCTTTTTCAAATCAGTCGACAAGTTTCTGATAGGCTGTCCTTCCGACATACATCATGA
>CAKNXH010000838.1:0-20175 GCA_932178445.1 Andricus quercusramuli | reverse complement strand
AAAATTTAGAAGATTTTAAGATAATTTTTGTACATTTTGAAAGATTTTCCAAAATTTCGAGAAAAATTCGAGTCAGCTAAAAATATTTCAAGAAAAAGAAGTTTTGAATAGATTTAAAATCTTTCAAAACTTGGAAGCATTTCTGAAAGCTTATTAAATATTTTTTATTTCTTCCAAACTTCTATATGTGCCAAATATCTTTCAAATATGCTTGAATTTTTCCTAATATTTTGTAAAATCCCGCACATTTTTTGTTTTGTTTCAATCTTCTTGATTTTTTTTTGACACGTCTGAAATATTCAGAATTATTTTTTAATTTTCTCATCGTAGATCAATTGATACATTTTGAATTTTTATAGGTGGATTTAATATAGATGAATTTTCAACCAAGCAAGATGACTCTCCTACCATAAAAATAAACTTTCAAATTAAACGAACGAATTTTTAACAAAATACATAAAGTTTCAACAAAACAGTTGAATTTTTACAACAAAAAAATGAATTTTCAACTAAAAAAGATAAAATTTCAACAACATTTGAATAAGATAAAAAGTCGAATGTTTGAACAAAAAGCTGACTTTTAAACCGAAAAGAAAAATTTGAAACAAGAAACTTAATTTTTTTTAAATAGATGAATCTACAATGAAAAGTTACATCTTTTTTATAAAATTAATTCTAAAAAAAAATCCAACAAAATGGTTCAGTTTGCAAATAAAGTAGTTGATTTTCCGACAAAAAAAAATTAATTCTCAACGAAACATATAATAGTCAATATTCCATCAAGTGAAGATTTTAATTTTTAATAAAAAACAGTTTAATTCAACCTAAGAAGGTGATTTTTCAACAAAGTAGTGGAATCCTCAACCAAAACAGATTAATTCTCAAATAAACAGTTGCATTAAAAAAAAAAACTTTCAACCAAAAATGGAATGGTTATATTTTTCGTGAAGAAAATTAATTCTCAACAAAAAAATTTCAAGAAAGAGTTCAAGAAAATACGTGAATTTTCAACCATGTACTTGGATTTCCAACTATGAAAGAGAAATTTTTAATAAAATATGTAGTTGCATTATAAACTAAAATTGATCAATTTTCAACCAGGAATGGTATTGTTAAATTTTCAGTTGAAAAAATTAATTTTCAACAAAATAGTGCAATCTTCAACCAAACAGATATATATATATTTCTACAAAATTAATTATTACGTTAAACAATTAGATAGTAAATCCTCCATCTGTTGTGTAATAATTTCAGTAATGAACTGTATGAGATAACTGGAAGCAGCATAGATTTCATAAGTAGATTAATTACTCGATTGCGCAATCGAATTTATTGAAATAGGAATGTTTTCAATAATTTATTTCAAATAAAACATATAAAATTTGATATGTGATATAATTAATGATAAATTCGATAGCGAACGTGCTTTGGAATTATATTAGCAATTAATATGCAATTATGCTAAGCACGAAAAGGGCTCCAGGACCATACTCTGTTTTAAGTGGAATTTGGCTCAACTTTGGATATTGAGGTGTACATGGGTATTTCCCTGTATATAGGTCACTTTTGCTCATCCATGTAATAAATTTGCAAATATTCATTGAATTGTTTTAAAATTTATTAAGTTTAAAAGTTGTCCCTTATTTTTTTAAATCAAATTATTTATATCTAAATTATTTTGAAATGAAAATTTGATGAGCTTTTTGCGATGTTTGTTGCGCTTTCGAAAATTTGGAATTTCATCTTGGGATCAATTTTCAACAGAAAAGAAAAGTTTAAACCCAGAAGGAAGAATTTTCAACCAAAAATTGGAATAGTCCCATTTTCAGTTCTGAAACAAACAAAAATGAATTCTCAACAAAATTGTTTAATATTGGACTAAAGAGATGAATTCTCAACAATATGATGAATTGTCAACCAAAAGAATGAATTTTCAAAAAAATAATCAAATTCCTAACCAAAAAGTTAAATTTTCAACACAAAAAGATTGTTTATTCAAGACAGAAAAATTTTTTTGAAGAAACTGTTGAACTAGTTAAATTTTGAACAAGAAGAGAAGTTTCCTACTACGTGGATAAATCTCCAACAAAACAAATTAATTTTTAACAAGATAGTTCAAGTTTTAAGCAAGTGATTAAATTTTCAACTGTGAAGATTAAGTTTCTTTCCAGATCTTCTACAAAAAAAAGACGAATTTTCAACTAAGAAGATGAGTTTTCAACTAAAATAAAATAGCCTAATTTTCTAGGCTGAACATTTTTAACGAAAAATAATGAATTTTCAGCCAAGTGGTTAAATTTTTAACAAAGAAATGCAACTAACGACCCAGTAGTTAAATTTTTGACAAAAAAAGAAAAATCTTTTTTCGAAAAGTTAAATTTTCAACTCTGAAAGGTTCTTCAGTCGAGGCAGAAAGAATTGTTTGAATAAATTGTTGGATTTTCAATCCAGAATGGTAAATTCGTCACAGAATGATTGAATTTCAAACTTTCAAATATAAAATTTTAATAAAATAATTGAATTGTCGACCAAATATTTAAACTTTTTACTAGAAAAATGAATGAGAAAGAATATATTTCTAACAAAATATTTCAAATTTCGAACAAGTAGTTAAATGTTTAACCAAAAAGATTGATTTTCATCCCAGAACATTAATTTCCTACCAAAAAAATGAAAATCTTCAACAAAACAGATGCATTTTCAATCAAATAGTTGAATTTTCAACTGAAATCAAATAGTTTAATTTTCAGGTTAGAAAATTAATTTTTAAAATGATGATTTTTTATTACAAATTATTTTAAGTATTCGAACAAATATTCAAATGTTTCAATTTTTTTCCAAATAACGGTAAATTAAATTTGTTTTCAAACTTTGAATGAAATGTATATTTTTAAAGGTTCTGAAATAAAATGTTGAAGATTTTTGGATAGATTTCAAAACTTCTTAAGATTTCCATAATTTAAAAAAAAAATCATCAAGATTTCTAGACAATTTTTCTAATTTTGTAGCATTTTTAAACAATTTTTCAGAAGAATACAAATTATTTCAAAAGATATTTCGATTTTTAAAGCAATTGACCTGTATTTGTAAAGAAAAAAAAATAGTAATTCTTTGATAAAAATTGTCAGAATTTTCAAAAAATAAATGAACGCTGTCATTTTTGATATCGGTAAATAACAAATGTTTAATTTAAATTTTATAAAAGTAAATAAGTTTGAATGTTAAGCCTGCAAAATTTAATAATTTCCAATTCCGAATCTTCAAAATTGAACCTTTCCAAAAAAAGCATTCAAAATTGAATCATTTCCTATTATTCACATTAAATGCTGAAAAGTCTTCAATTATAAATATTTTAAACTTCAAAATTTTACATGGTAAATTTTGAAAATTGAGCAACATATTCCAAAAAGACGTTGAAAATTACGTCATTCTATACGAAAACATTTCAAATTAATGTATCTTGAAAATTAAATAAGTTTCAATTCATATTTTCAAACTTTAGGAATTTTCCAGCGTAAATTTTAAAAATTTTAGGACTTTGAATTGTAAATCTTTAAAATTGAAGAATTTTTAATTTGGCAATATTACAATTAAAAATGATGTAACTTTTTAGTTTTACAATTGAACATTCTATAATTCAGATAACTAACATTTAATTTTTTTTTTTTTTTTTTTGGCGGATTTAGAAATGAAAACTTTTAAATCTTGACTTTGTATATTTCAAAATTCATTCGAAAAATTGTCGAAACTTTGAAACTCTTTGAAATCCCGCATAATCGACAAAATAAGATGAAACTCTTTAAAATCCCTTGAAATCTTCGATATTTTTCTAATTCCTTGAAATCCTTCAAAATACCCAAAAGTGTTGAAATCCCTTGAAATTCTTGAAATCTCTTGAAATTATTAAAATCTTTTGTAAAATTTAATACAATATTCGAAATCTTTTTAATTTATAAAACCTTACAAAATCGTTTTGAATTCCTTGGAAATTTGTTAATTTCTTGAAGTTTTCTATAATTTTCTCTTATTCATTTTTACTTCTTCAATAATTCTAAAATTTTTCACGACCCTTGAAATTAAAAAATTCTAACTCTTAAGGCTCTTTATTTAAAGTAATCAAGACTCAACTGCAAATCAAAGCACACAATTCAAATTTTTTTTTAAATTTCGAACTTACAAATCGGAATTTTCAAACATTTTCAATTCAGAAATTTTGTACATAAACCCTAAATAATTTAAACTCATACGTGTCGGAAACTTTCAACGCTTTTTAATTAAATAGTTTCCAATTAAATACCATTAAACTGCAAAATTTTAAATTTATGAATATTAAAATTTTTTTGTAAAGACCGCTTTAGAAATCAGACCTTCAATTGTTTTTATTTTATGTCGTTTAAAATAATTAATTGTTTAATTGTTATTCATACCTAAAGTTGCGTCAGTTTCAGTTATAAATTAAAAATTTTGGAATTGTAAAAATTAAAATTGTAACGTCAACTTCAAACGTTTTTCTTCAAAAAATTTCAAACAATTTAATTTTTAAGTCTTTGGATCTTCATTAAACATTTTTTTTTTCAAAAATGTAGTTATACAAGTGAACTAAAAGGCAAAAGTTCACTGTAAAATATTTCAGAATGAAGCTTTTTCAACTGAATTATTTTTTGATTACAAAAACTTCTTAAAGTAGTGAGCAATTTGCGAAAATAGCAGAATTTATTTTTAATTTATTTTTTAATTAATAATTCGAAATTTTAATTGCTTGTAGAGTCTCCTTTTTGTACGGCGATTCGCAATTGCTCTAAAGACTCCTCTTCGATATCCCCACTACTGCAACACTAAGCAAACTGTATAAGTGCACTAAGTGTAATATATTTTATATGACTATATGAATGGTAAATAAATAAAATATATTAATTGAAATAATAATGAGTAAATAAACTATTTTATCTTTATTTTTTAAATATTATTATTGGATAAGAATATAAAAATTATACATTTGTCTTTAATTTCTATTTTAGGAGCTGTCTCAAAAATACGAATCCAATGTTTGGTAGGAGAATGGTTCACAAGAGTGAGGAAAATTCAAAAGCAGTTGGGTAATTCATGGTGAGTGCTTTGTATAACCCCTTTCATTTACTGTATTATAACGAGTGTAATTGACATATTCTTTATCCGTTTCAAGTATTTTCGTGTAACCTAATTCCAGATTTGCTCCCTATTCTAAAGGAAAACAAATTTTTTTTATTGATACGTCCTAGTGTGCATCAACTAGTGAGATCAATATTAATATAGTTTAAGTAGTAAAATCCGTGTTTAGTCAGTCCATTTCTCAAGCAGTATAAAGTCATCAAAATTTAACTTATTCAAAAGGGTAACCTTTCAGTAGATAAATTAACGAATAGTCAGCCATAAAAAAGTCGTTTCGGGGTTGATTAGTGAAATCTAGAACTTTTTTTCGATACGCCCCATAGTGAAATGAAATGAAAAAAAAACAAGGTTCAAACTAACTTGTAGAAAGCAGTTCTTGAGCGATTTTGGATATGGTTTTTTTTTTTTTTTTTTTTTTTTTTTGAAAAATTGGAAACTCTATTTTGAACAGATTTACGTTTTATGTTAATGCAAATAGCAAAAAAATAGTCGATTTCTTCGTTTTTCAAATATTTTTCTGGAATAAATTAAATTAACAACAGTGTAGATTATGGATTTTTCGTTTTTGAGGACCATTTCTGCATTTTAATTACTCGCTTTTATTACAAAAATGATACTCGATCATAAAAATTTGTCATCTGGTATTTTGTATCAATTTTATAAACAAATTATATAAATAAATTCCCAGTGTGAACTTGAGAGGCAAAGAGAAATAGGATTTTTTCTTGGTTTCATTCAAATTATGTTGCCAGTAATGCTTACTGATGAAACTTTGTCTTTTGGTATTTGTTATAGTTTCGTAAACAAACTTTTTGTTTATAAAATTAAAAAAAGATCGTTTAGCAAAATTTCAGGAAAAATCATCATTGGCGACATAATTAAAAAGAAATTAAGACAAAAAGTGAATTTTTACTGTCCTTTCAATGTCCACATCAGAAATTTGTATGAAAAATTTCTTAGAAAATTATTTTGAAATATGTGATGACAACTTTTCATCTCTCAATATTAATGATTACATTATGTGAGAAAAATTGAAAAAAAAATTATTTCTGCTTTAAAATGTTCACACTGGACATTTGTCCACGTAATTTGTTTATAAAATCAATAAAAAATGTCGGATGACAAATTTTCATAATAAAGTATAATTTTTTTGATCAAATAAAGTAATTTGAACGCAAAAATGGTCTTCAAGAATCAAAAATCTATAATGTAGACTGTTTATTAATTTGATTTATTTGTAACAATTAACCCTATCAGATAATTATTTGTGTCACTTTTTAACACCCCTGCTATTTGCATTAACGTGAAGGCTTGAACAAACGAAAAATGAAAAATCGGGTCACATATGACTCTTCAAAACAAAATGCTTAATTTTTCCAAAAAAAAATCGAAAATCGGTTAAGAATTGCCTTCTACAAGTTATTTTTAACTTCGTTTTTTTATTTCATCTCAATGTGGCGTCCTGGTGGACATCAACTACTAAAACAAATAATAATAGAGTTTCAGTAGTAAAAGCCGTGTCCCGTAAGCCCACTTCTCAACAATATACGGGTCATCAAAATTTAACTGTTTCAATTCGGTAACATTTCAGTAGGTAAATAAACGTGTGGTCAGCCATAAAACAGCCTTGTCAGGGTCGACTTGTGAAATCTAGATCTATTGGCTGACCGAAATCGAACTTACTACTGTAAAATAACCATTCAATTTGAAATCGTAAAATTTAAAAGTCTCTAATTATTACCAGTGAAAAAGACAGATAATGCATTTTTGTACAGAAATCTCGTTTTTTAATAATAAAATCTATACAATCGTTTCGAATTTCATTTGATACTAGGTCATCAATCATTTTTATTGAGACCTTTCAAAATTCTTAAAAATGTTTTTTTTTTAATCTTCAAACGTCTACATTTTCCTTGAAATTTTTTGTGATTTTTCATAAATACATATTAATTATCCTAAAATCTTACAAATTTCTGAAACTTCTGAAGATCTTAAAAAATAATTCAAAGTTTTTCTAACCTTCTCTAAACCCTGAAAAATAAACTCACTTTTTCATAAAATCTTCCAGATTCGCTTAACCAAATCAACGAAAAAGAGTGATTTTAAATTAAAAGAAATGAGTTTCTACTAAAAAGAAAAGAAATTCTCAGCAAAAATCGAATAATCTACTTTTTAGGTGAAAAAATTAATTTTCAAAATTATGATTTTTCATTTACAAGATTTCTTATTAAGAAGCTTTATAAGGATTTTAAATAGCTTCAAAATATACACAAAAAAAATAATTTTCCTCGGAAATTCAAAATAGGGTTTTTTATTAGAAGAAATTAATTTAAAGAAGCTGTTTCAAAAGATTTCTAAACATTTCAAAATATTCCATAAACTGTCAAAAAAAATGTGGAAGATATTAAAGCTTCTCCTCTAAATTTGTAGGATTAAAAAATGAAACCATTTTATATCATATTCAGAAGTTAAAAAAATATTTTTGAAATGATTTGAAATTTAGAAAAAATTTAACTTTTTCTTAACAAAATGTAAGTTTTTGAATCTTTTGAAATAAACTTATGAAGTTTTTCTATGATTTTGAAGGGTTTCAAAATAAATAAAAAAATTGTCAGATTGTCGGGAATCTTTTCAATGGTTTTTTATTTGGAATCTGAAATGTTGTAAGGAAATTGGTTTAATTCTACATATATTTTTTCAGATTCTGAACCAAAAATTCGTGATAATTTTTCTTCTTCAAATTCCTAGGAAAATTCTACATTATTTTAATTTGAAAAAAGTTATTTTAAGATAATATTTCAAACGATTTAAAAACACTTCAAAAGATTTCCATTATTGTTGGAAAAAAATCTCCAAGTTGTTAAGACAATTTTTCAAAATTTTGCAGGCTTTTTTAACAACATTTAGGAAAAATGCAAACCAAATCAGGAAATATTTAGAAGTTTAAAACAATTCAAAAATTAAAATAAAATTTCAAAAGATTTCAAAAAAGTTAAAGACCGAATGCAGATTTTTTGAAGATTTCAAAATCAAATTTTGAAACTCTTTAAGTATTGATTTTTCTGACTAAAAATGATGAATTGTTAAAGAAAAATGTAATAGTTGTTACAATAACCAAAGAAGATTATAATTCAATATAAGAAACAGAAGAATTTGTTTAAAAAATACGATTTTCTCATCAAAATAGGTTATTTTTCAACCAAATTATTAAGTTTTTAAGCCTAAAAGACCAATTTTTACAAATAAATTGTATTTTCAATCAGTAAATATGGATTCTTAACAAAAAAGTTATCTCTCAACCTAATAGTTGAATTTTTTACGAAAACAGGGGAATCTTTAACCGAAAAAGACGAATTTTCAACAAAATAAGTACATTTCCAACAAAAAAAAAGAATTATTTTCAAATAAAATTATGTATTCAAAAAAGGGTGATTTTCAAACAAGAAGATCAATTTTCTACCAAAAAGACGAATTTCCAACTAAAATTTCAACAAAAAAGATTTAAATTTTGATTTCAAAACTAGAAATTTTAGGCAAATTGCGATTTTTATCAGGATTCATAATGATTCAATCGATAGCCCTTTTCACACATTGTGCATACGAACTAGTTTTTATTTTATTGTTTTCCTATAATTTTCCCGGCTCTAAAGTACCAAATATACTGAAGAAATTAAAATTTTTCATTTTGTTTTAAATTCTTTGAAATCTTCCCAAATTTAAAATTATTTTAGAATCATTTCAAAACTTCTAAGACAATCTTTTACCTGAATTTTTTTCTCAATTTTTTGAAATCCTTGCAAGTTCTAAATTATTTTTGAATCTGCTAAAAATTGCTAAATATCTTTTAAACTTACTCAATTTCTTTCTTAAATTTTGCTTCAAAATCTTCTACATTCTTTTTCGAAATTTCAGGAAATAATTCAAAGAGTTTAAAAATCTTTTTCACTTTTCTCTTAAAATTCATTTTTTATTTAAAAATCTATTAAAATGTCTTTGGGAATCTTACAAAAATAATGTCATTCTCTGAAAACCGTTCAAAATTCTTAATACGATTAATGAATTAATTCATTTCGTTATTTCGGGCAAAAAAATGTAACCAAAAGTAACCTCTTCATAAAATAAGTAACTTTTTAGTAACCGCGGATAAAAAAAGAACCCTTTCCGAATCCTGTAAATACTACAAATTTTTATTAGTTTCAAGTCCCATATCTTATTATTTCTGGAAACCATAAATAACGTTCTGTAAGGGAGGGGGTAGAAATATTTGGGTTCGGCCCCTAAAATGTTCAAAAAAATATGAACACAATGTTTTGTCATTTTTTCAAGTTCATATCAAAGAACAAGCAGAGAGTAAAACTGACTTGATGGTTTTCTATTAAGTCAAGGCTAGTGGAAGGGAGTTTTTTATTCGCAAGTTAAGGTATCGGATCGGAAATTCTGGAAAGTAGAATAAAATGTCGGTTCGAGTAGTAAAGTTGGAAACGAGCACTCTGGTGAAGAAAGTACGTCGTTATCGTTCTATTCCTTAGCTGTATTTACATCGTAGAGTTTACACAGAGAAATAGAATAGATATTCCAAAGCTACTCTTCGAAGTGGAAATGCACGTTGTGTGCAGGCAGTGTTTGGTCCCGGGTCGATACGGGCAACGTGATTACCACCCAGCTGTGTCTGATGTGTCCGATATGATTCTCGTTAAAGTGGCATGCCTCAACTTATCAGCCCTCTGCGAAACCTGCATACGAATTCGGTCCTCGCCTCGCTCGCCTGTCCTCGCCTCGCTCGCCTGTCCTCGCCTCGGTCGCCTCGCCTCGCCTTGGTCGCCTCACCTCGTTTGGACATCACGTGCAGACTGCAGCTATTATATCTTTCACGCGGAAGTGATATAATCTCGCTACACTAGTCTTCCGCTTGTAAATTGATTTGTCTACGATTCTGTGAGCCCTGTTGAAAAATTTAGGTCTAAATTTCGATTTACAAAAAATTATTATTTGGTGCTGCATATCTGATTATCAACTCCAGAACAAAATGATCCACTTTTGCGAATCAAAAAATTAATTTGTATGCAACTCCATTCATATCTGTCTAGTGGCGGTTGTTATGGTTTTAATTAGACGTTGCAGGTTAGTCATGACCGATATGATATTTCCAAGCCAAGGAATGTTTTTTTAAATTTTGAGTTTCATGTTGGTAGGAAAATACAATTCTGGAAATTATTTTTTTTCTGATAGCAGTTCTTTAGATTTTTAACTAATAAGATCAATTCGATTTATATAAAATTATTATTCGATGCTGCATACCTGATTATCAACTCCAGATCGAAATGATTCACTTTTGTAAATACAAATTTAATTTGTATACAACTCCATTCATATTTGTCTAGTGGCGGTTTTTATGGTCTTAATTAAAAGTTGCAGGTTAGTCATGACCAATATAATATTTCTAAGCCAAGGAATATTTTCTAAAATTTTGAATTTCAAGTTGGGAGAAAAATACAAATCTGGAAATTAATTTTTTTCTTAGTGGTTGTTCAGATTTTTAACTAAAAATATACATTTTTTTATGAATTGATTTGTGTTGGACTTTGTGACCCCTGTTGAGAAATTTAAGTATACACTTTAATGTATATAAAAGTATTATTTCATGCTGCATACCATTCTATCATCTTCAGATCCAAATGATTCACTTTCGTGAATACAAAATTAATTTGTATACAACTTCATTCATATCTGTTCAGTGGCGGTTGTAATAGTTTCAATTAAAAGTTGTAGGTAAGTCATGACCAATATAATATTTGTAAGGCAAGGAATGTTTTTCAAAATTTTTTATTTCATGTTGGGTCAAAAATACCAGTCTGGAAATTAATTTTCTTTCTGATAGTGGTTCTTTAGATTTTTAAACAAAAAGATCAATTTTCTTGTAAATTTAATTGTCTACAATTCTGTGACCCCTGTTGAAAAATTTAGGTCTAAATTTTAATTTATCGAAATGTATTATTTGATGCTGCATATCATTCTGATTATCAGCTTCAGATCAAAATGATTCACTTTTATGAATCCAAAATTAATTTTGATACAAATCCATTCATATATGTCTAGTGACGGTTGTTATGGTTTTAATTAAAAGTTGCAGGTTAGTCATGACCAATATGATATTTCTAAGCCAAGGAATGTTTTTGAAAATTTTGAATTTCACGTTGGTAGGAAAATACCACTCTGGAAATTAACTTTTTTCTGAAAGTGGTTCTTTAGATTTTTGACTAAAACGATCAGTTTTCAATTTTTGGTCCAAATTTCAATCTATAGAAAAGTATTATTTGATGCTGCATATCATTCTGATTATCAGCTTCAGATAGAAATGATCAGTTTTGTGAATCAAAAATTAATTTTCATACAACTCCATTCATATTTGTCTAGTGACGGTTGCGATAGTCTTAATTGACAGTTGCAGGTTAGTCATGACCAATATAATATTTCTAAGCCAAGGAATGTTTTTGAAAATTTTAAATTTCATGTTGAAAGAAAAATACCGATCTAGAAATTAATTTTTTCCCCGATCCTGGTTCTTTAGATTTTCGACTTGAAAGATCAATTCTCTTGTAAACTGAGTTGTCTACTATTCTGTGTCCGCTGTTGAAAAATTTAGGTATAAATTTCAATTTATAGAAAAGTATTATTTGGTGCTGCATATCATTCTGATTATCAGCTTCAGACCAAAATGATTTACTTTTGGAAATCCAAAATTATTTCTTATTCAACTCCATTCATATCGGTCTTATGGCGGTTGTGATAGTTTTAATTGAAAGTTGCAGGCTAGTCATGACCAATATAATATTTCTGAGCCAAGGAATGTTTTTTTTAATTTTGAATTTCATGTTGGGATAAAAATACCAATCGAAAATCAATTTTTCCCTGATAACGGTTTTTTAGGTTCTTAATTCAAAAGATCAATTTTCTTGTAAATTGCTTTGTCTACGACTCTGTGACCTCGGTTGAAAAATTTAGGTCTAAATTCCAATTTATAGAAAAGTATTATTTGATGCTGCATATCATTCTGACTATCAATTTCAGATCAAAATGATTCACTTTTGCGAATCAAAAATTAATTTGTATATAACTCCATTCATATCTGTCTAGTGGCGGTTGTGATACTTTGAATTAGGAGCTGCAGGTTAGTCATGACCAATATGATATTTCTAAGCCAAGGAATGTTTTTAAAAATGTTGAATTTCATGTTGGTAGGAAAATACCAATCTGGAAATTAATTTTTTTCTGATAGCGGTTCTTTAGATTTTCAACTAAAAAGATCAATTTTCTTGTGAATTGATTTGTCTACGATTCTGTGACCCCTGTTGTAAAAGTTAGGTCTAAATTTTATTTTATAGAAAAGTATTATTTGATGCTGCATATAATTCTGATTATCAGCTTCAGATCAAAATGATTCACTTTTATGAATCCAAAATTAATTTTTATACAAATCCATTCATATCTGTCTAGTGGTGGTTGTGATGGTTTGAATTAAAAGTTGTAGGTTAGTCATGACCAATATAATATTTCTAAGCCAAGGAATGTTTTTAAAATTTTTGAATTTCACGTTGGTAGGAAAATACCAATCTGGAAATTAATTTTTTTTTTGTGGTGGATGTTCAGATTTTTAACTGAAAAGATCAATTTTCTTGTGAATTGATTTGTATACGATTCTGTGACCCATGTTGGAAAATTTAGGTCTAAATTTTAATTCATACAAAAGTGTTATTTGATGCTGCATATCATTCTAATCATCAACTTTACATCAAAATGATTCACTTTTGTTTATCAAAAATTATTTTTTATACAAGTCCATTCATATCTATCTAGTGGCGGTTGTGATAGTTTTAATTAGGTGTTGCAGGTTAGTCATGACCAATATAATATTTCTAATCCAAGGAATTTGTTTGAAAATGTTGCATTTTATGTTGGAAGAAAAATACCAATCTGAAAATTAATTTTTTTATGATAGTGGTTCTATAGATTTTCAACTCAAAAATATAAATTTCCAACAGAAAAGAAAAGTTTCAAACCAGATGGACCAATTTCCAACAAAAATTGCATCGTCGCATTTTCAGTTTTGAAACAAACAAAATAAATTTTCAACAAAATAGTTTAATATTCGACTAAAGAGATGAATTCTCAACAAAAGGATGAATTGTCAACGAAATTTAATAAATTTTCAACAAAATCATTAAATTTTTAACCAAAAAGCAAAATTCTCAACACAGAAATATGGCTTATTCAAGACGGAAAAAGTTTTTCAAACAAATTGTTGAATTTTCAACAAAATAGTTCAATTTTTAATCCGACAATACGAATTTTCAATAAAATAGTTGTATCGTTTTCCAAATAGTTGGAGTATCTAACCAAAAAGACGAATTTTGAACCAAAAAGAGTGAAATTCACAAAAAATGTGATAGTTAAAGTGTCAAGCAAGTAATTAAATTAAATAATTTTGAAAAAAGAATCTCCAAGATTTCAATATAATTTTTCTAATTTCGCAGCATTTTCAAACAACTTTTGAGAAAAATACAAATTATTTCGAAAGATATATAGATTTTTGAAACTAACAAACAAACAAAAATCTACTGTTTTGTTAAAGATTCGTCCACTTCGTAGAAAATTCACCTTTTCAGAAAATTCACAATTTGTGTTGCAAAATCAATGGAATCATTTTTGGATGAAAATTCGACTATTTTTGTGAAAATTCATCTTTTTAATTGATCAAATTCATCTGCGTGGGTAATAGTTGAACTATTCTGTTGAAATTTTCTTTTAATGAAGCTTTATCTCTTTAGTTGAAAATTTAACAATTCTGTTGAAAATTAATTCATTTTTCTGAATATTCCAAATTTTCTAGTTGAAAATTTAATTTTTGTACAGTTTTGTACAGTTGTTTATTTTTCAATCAAAAAACATGAAATTTGTACCAAAAAAAAAGTTTTTTACAACCAAAAACACGAATTTTCAGCAAATAAAGACTTTTTACTGAAGAAAGAAAATTTCACCTAAATTGTCAAAACTTCAAGCCAAAAGATAAATTTCCTCTACAAAAATTGAATTTATAAACAAAAAATATGACTTCAGTAAAAAATTATTTTTCCGCGAAACTGATGCATTTTAGCCAAAAAAAAAAATAAAATTTTAAACCAAGAAAAATTTTTTTGTCAAAGAAGGAGAATTATCAATTGAAGACTTTTTTTATTGGAAAATTAATTTCAAACAAAAAACAAACTTTTCAGCTAGACAGGTAAATTTTTAACCAAAGACATAAGCCTCCAATCAACAAAATAAATTTTTAACATTGTAGTTTATCTTTTACCCAAGTATTTCAAATTTTAATTTGAAAAGATTAATTTTTAACAAAGTAGTTAAACTTCCAACCAAAGAGATGAGTTTCCAACTAAAAATATAACTTCATAAAAAAAAATTATTTCTTAACAAAGTGATTCAACAAAATCCTTCAAATAAAATAGTTGAATACTCAAGCAATAAAGAATAATTTTCAACCAAAAAGTTGCGTCCTGATAAAAAAAAATACGTTTCTACCAAAGCGGATGAATTTGTAAATCAAAAAGATCAATTAAAAAAAATAGTTGAATTTTCTGCGAAAAAGATTTTAGTTGACTTTTCACAATCAGAATCTGAATTTCTTACCAATAAATAAGTTTCTATGGAAAAAAAATTTTTTTCGGTCCAAAAAGACGGACTTTCAAACCAAAAAGGACGACTTTTCAACAAAATTGTTGAATTCTGTACCCAATAGTAGCATTTTTATCCAAAAAGGATGAAATTTCTATCAAAACAAAAAAGATTCCAGTTGACTTGTCAAAATCAAAATACAAATTTTTTAACAAGAAATAAGTTTCTACGAAAAAAAATTAAAATTTTCATCCAAAAACATGAATTTTTTCAACCAAAGAGGATGAATTTTGAACAAAATAGTTGAACTATACCAAATAGTTGAATTTTCATCCATGAAAGATGAAATTTGTACTAAACCAGATGAATTTTTAATAAAGAAAGGTCAATTTTTTTCAAGTTGAACTTTTGTCCAGAAAAGCTTCCAGTTTATTTTTTAACACAAAAATATGGATTTGAAACAAAAAGTAAATTTTTTAGAGAATAGTTAAATTTTCAACAAAACAGTAGAATTTTCAGACAAAAGTATGACTTTTCAACAAAGTAGTTTTATTTTAAACCAAATAGTTGCATTTTCATCCAAGAAAGATCAAATTCCTCTTGAAACAGATGAATTTTTAATTCAAAAAAAGCAATTTTCAGAAGAATAGTTGAATTTTCATCCAGAAAAGATTTCAGTTCTCTTTTGAAAATCAAAATATTAAATTTAACCAAGATGTCAATTTTCTACAAGAAAGTTACATTTTCAACAATACAGCAGAATTTTCAACCAAAAAGTATGATTTTTCAACAAACTTGTTGAATTTCAAACAAAAAAGTTGCATTTTTATCCAAGAAAGATGTAATTTCTTCTAAAGCAGGTGAATTTTGAAATCAGAAAGACAAATTTTCAATTTCAAAAAAATGAAAATTCTACTGAAAGAGGTGAACTCTTAAATCAAAGAGGCAAAATTTTCAATAAAAAAAAATGTTTTCTTCTAGGAAATATTTCAGTTGACTTATCAGCAACAAAATATGAATTTTAAACAAAAGGTTAATATTATACGAAAAGATTTGAATTTTTAACTCAAAAAGACGAATTTTTGATCAAACAGTTGAATTCGCAAGAAAAAATGATGTCACGTCGAGAAAATTGTTAAATTTCAACTAAAAAATAAAATTTATAACTAAAAGTATTATCTTCGGGAGAAAGTTTTTGCGAATTTGTAAAAATGACGTACATGAGTGAAGGACCCCTTCCCCCTACCGTAACAAATCGTAACAAGAAGACTCCACCCCCTCCCCCCTGTCCCTTGAGATTTTACGTAATTAAGCAATAGAAACACAAGAGCTTTCATGAAAAAATGCATGGACGTGAAGGAAGCTAGATTAGTATGCCAGGACAGAAAAGGTTGGCGACAAATAGTTTATGAAAAGAATGTGAGTAGAGTCAATGACGCTTGAAAAAAAAACCTTGGATACAAATGGGCCCAAGTGGGGAACCATAAATAACAATTTTGTGAGGCTCCTCACTTGGGGTGATCGCTAGAGAGATTGATCAGCAACCTGATTCGGAGCAGTGTTTCGGAATGAAAGTGTCATTTAAATAAATAATACGAGAATTACAGATCAATCTAAAACATCTATACCTAACACCTGTATACCTATCTACCTTATACCCATATACCAACCTACTCTATACCTATATACCTGTTTACTATTTTCCAACCGAGCAAGTCGCGCCTACCCCGAAATGGAAATGGTTTAATGGTATAATAATAATAAGTAAAGTCTCAAATTTCTAACAGTGTAGGTCAGGAGGTGAACGTGCAATTCTGCAAGAAGCCTCTCTCTCTGAACATCTAAGCACACTTTATGAACGTGGACGCGCTCTCGATAGTCGAATCTTGGGTTCGAGGACTATAGAGATGCCCACGAACTAGGGTAAGTACTCTAGTCCATACGTGTATAAGACCTTGCATAGCCATAGTAATCCGAGTGAGTATAATATCCAGCGAAGCAAACGCCTTTGCTCTCCATTTCCCGAAACTGAACCTTCGAAGACAAAGTACTTCAGATTCGCATGGTCAAGAGTGTGCTACTGCACTGTCCTATATCCACGAGGAGATCCCCAGAGTGCGGAAAATGAAAAACCTTGGGTGTGCACTGGAGCTTGGAAGTCTAGTTAGACCTCTTGGATGGAGGATCAGGTCTGTCTCGAAGGAGCTGGAGACTAGCTTTGGACAAGGACTTCTCTGCTGTTGTCTTGGGCTATGATTGTCCAAACGCAATTCTTGTCTGATATATAAGATATCAAGAACTGTGTGGGGACATCAACGCTCGAGGCGCAAATCTACAATCTTCAAATAAGATTAATATCAACAGTTGGAGACACTTCGTGGGAAAATTATTTGAATCCAATTGCCGCAAATAATTGAGCTATCTTGTATAGATTTTCCTTCAATATAGTATGATCTTCGAACAATTGTAAATCCAATCATAGATGAGGCGTTTCGTCTTTCACTAAATCTGAAGGTATCAATTTGATCTTTAACAGAATGATTTTTAATTGAATTGTGAAATGTGTTTTTTCTATTGTTAAAAATGTATAAGTATTTTCCGTCATGTTCTGAACATTTATTACAGCGTACACGGAGAGACTTTTGGTATTAATATTTCTTTTATCGCATATTCATAATGAAAATAAAATATACGAATTTAGGGATAATCGAGGTACGGTTAGAAAAAGTCGAATAGTGACTATGAAAATGCAGACTAATATTTCTGATTGGAATGAATCGTAAGAATATTAGACTCTTACACACACAAAATAACGAAAATTGGTATAGTGATTTGAAGGAAACGAAGCAAACGCTTTGCAATCTTTCTAAACCACTATACGAAAAATGGGGGTCACGTGATCTTGTATTTCACGCTGGCGCATGGCAAAAAGAAAGACGGGTGGAAGTGTATGAACGCACACTACTACATAGGCTGCAAATACATCTTTATATATTTGTGTATTCTTTGACGACGCTCGCTGGCTACAGTGTGGTTTGTTTACGAATCCTATATTAACACCTATACGCATATATAAAACTATCTTATATCTATAAATCGCACGCATTACGCTGAGACTTATGATTCTTTCTGCCCTTATATACTAACCAGTGAAACGTACCGCTACTTGTGAGAAACTAATAGTGCGGGGTCAAAAATGTTAGGTGCCCCTGACTTTATTATATATTAATATTGATAATTTATATGCTTATAAACTATAATTAAAAAATACACTATTAACGCGACTAACATTTGCATGAAAAATTTGGCTTCAGAAACTTAAGAACTGAATTGAAAGATTGCTTGAGAATTATTTCAAAATTTCAAACACAAAATTAAAAGCAGTGATAAGGAAGTGAATTCAGGCAGCGACTTTTTTTTGAAAATTTAAAAGTAATTATCAGCTCATTTGAGACAGTAGCACAGAAGTTTATACTATTATTAATCATATTTTGTGAGTATTTTATATGTTGAAACATATCAATACAAATATTACAAAATATTATCTTTAGAATTATCTCAGGGCGTCTACTCAATTTCTATGAAAGAAATTTCTGACAATCCCAGTTTTTTCCAGGTATCTATAGATTTTTTCAAGGTATAATTTTCCTGAATAAGGAGCCACTCAAGTATTAAGTATCGTAATTTTTATAGCAATTGTAATCCTACATCCCTTCAAAATATTACATAATTCCTAAAAAAAGCCCTATCGTTAAGCATATCTGTGGATGGTTAAATTGTAATTACTTGAGTTTATTAAAAGTTTTATTAGTTTGAGTTTAGTTTTATTAAAATTTTTATATATAAAATCAAACAATGATGTTCCTTAATTTATGAAAGTAACTTTATAGAAGGACAAGAGCTTTCTTAATGGTACAAGATTTTAGAAAAATTATAATAACTACTCAAAAAATCCAACTTTTAACGAAAAATGCCTTTGAGATATTAGATATTTTTTAAAATTATTTTCATAGTAAGTTGAAATTTAAAGCATTGTGAACTTATCACTTATGGCTTACGGGGTGACTGCTGGACCGAGAACCAAGAAATGACCAGGAATTTTTTGAAACCGGGAAAAACCGACAAATGTCAGTGAATTTTTTTTTTCACAGGGAATTTTACAAATTCTTAGAAGAACCATTTATGAAATTACTTGGAATATCGCAAATACCATATCACATGATATAATTCAATTTAAAAAAAGTTCGATTTCAACTTTTTTTGAATATTAAGTTCAGTTGTTGTTAACTGTTTCAATTACTGCATCATTCAGTTTATAACGCTTAATTCTAAAATCTTTTACTTTACAATTTTTCCATTTTATGTCTTCATTTTTAAACGGAAATTTTCAATTGAAAGTATTTAAAAATTCAGTTTTGAAGGCTTTAAGAATAAAAAATTAAAAGCGTTAGAAATTTAAAATTGTTTATAAAAATGTTTTAAGTCGATCAACTGTAAATATAAATTAATTAATGTTTTTTTAAATTGAACTGTAGTTCGAGTGTTAAAAATTGTACAATAATTCTTTTACAATACGATTCTAAGTCTGTTAGAAATTAAAAAATTTGCAAATTTTAACGTTGAAAATTAAACTTCTTTTGAACGAAAGCCATAGCTTCGGGCGTTTTTAGTATAGTCTTTTAGAATTCTCTCAAATCCCGGTTGCAGATATTACTAGCGGCTCTCATTTCAATACGCATTCAAATTTAAGAATACTAGAATTTCGTACATTTCTTATAACTTATGTTACCTAAAATATTTACTATTGAAAATATTTTTCAGAAAACTTGTTATTGACCATTATCACTTTTTCACACTCACAATTCTCAAACAGTAAATAAGACTTTTTCTAAACGTAAATACTAATTTTTGCTCACTCAAGTTTATAATAATACATACAGAAATACCATCATCTCTTATTATAGTAGGAATCTTTATAACACTACCCCGATTATCCCCAAATTCTTACATTTTATTTTAATTATAGGTGCAGTGTGTACCAAATATTGATATCGAAAGTCTCTCCGTGTAGCATAATAATAATAATTTATCATAACATGTCTTCTCTACTTTTAAAAAATCGTCTGGTTTACCCATGTACATACATCATGATCAAGGTGTTCAGAAGGTAATGGCAAAGGGATTGACAGAGGCTTTAACATGTGGAGCTAAAACATCCGATTACTTGTTGAGGATCCACATAATCTTACTGATGAGATGGAAGTGAAATTGAATCTGAATCAGCGACATAAACATGTTCAGCTGCTATATGATCCAAATTTCTCCTCGTCTTTGATCGCCAATTGTCATAAGTATTTT
>CAKNXH010000837.1:433-19310 GCA_932178445.1 Andricus quercusramuli | reverse complement strand
CTCCAAGGAACAGTGTTGCCCAATGTTCTCACGCGTAAATTTCCCGCTCTTGCTTACCTTCTAGGACAGAAGGAGAAGAAGCCGATGACGTACACGTTCCAGTAGCTTTGGGATTGGTTTCTTTAAGGAATCATGATCGAAGCTACCGGAGCCTACAACTTCTCAAAATAAAATGCTTAGAAAAGGGCCTATTTACTACAAATACTTGGTTTCGACATAAAATGATCCACACGTACAGCTGGTGCAAGGGAAATAAGCGCAGAATTTTTGACTTAATTATTGTGCATTGAAGACTAAGAGAACTAGTAAAAGATACAAGATTCATGAGGGGTTCCGAATGCAATACTGATCATTACCTTCTATTCTCCAAAATGAACTTAGGGCGAGGATGGAGCAGAAAAAGAACAAAAAGAAACGAAGCAAACGCGAATCAAGATGAAAAATTGACAGGAACCGGAAATGCAAATAGATTTTCAGAATAAGATATCCGTGTCACCGAAGTAAGAGATATAATTAAGAACTTAATAAACGTTAAGGCTGCTGGTGTAGACAGTATTAGCGGTGAAATACTTAAATACGGTGGCGAGTTAATACCTCACAGATTGTGCGTATTGATAAATTAATGTATCGAGATGGAAGAAGTCCCAGACGATTGGAGAAAAACGATTATCGCACCAAAGGAAGATAAAAACAACTGCAATAATTACAGATGTATCGGGTTACTAACTACCGTGAGTAAAATATACTCAAAATTCTTACTCGTAGGGTAATGAAAATTACAGAAGAAAAGATATGGGAAGTACAAAGTGGATTTATGCCAGGAAGATCATGTACAGATCAGATATTTAGCATAAGACAGATCACAGAAGAAAGCTTAAGAGTAGGAAAGAAAGTTTTCTGTGCATTTGTTAACCGAGAAAAAGCATTCGACGAGGTAAATAGAAGTAAACTTTGGGAAGTCCTCCAAGAGTACGGAGTCAACAGATAGCTCCTATACGCAATAAAAACAATATATACAGGTAGTGGAGTAAGGGTTAATGGGAAACTCAGTGACTGGATCGATATTATGCAAGGCGTGAAGCAAGGATGCGTTATGTCCTCGTGGCTATTTATCATATTTACGGATAAGTGTCTAAGAATGACGCTCTTCGACGAAGAAGGTGAAGATCTCAAAACAGTGAAGGTACGTGGGTAAGCTTTTGGAGATGACAATATTGTTATGGCAGAATAAATTGAGGACTTGCAAAGAATGTTGAATAAACTTCATACAAGCATGAAGAACATGGGCCTCATAATTAACGTAAATAAATGAATCAAAAACCATAATGTTTGAAGGAGAAAGTAAGCAAATAATGTGTAACATTGTCCTAAAATGAGATATTAGAACCAGTTGAGAGTTAGATAGGCGCATAAATGAGGGTAAGAAGGTCATCGGTATAGCAGAGTCCATTCTGAGAAATAAAAAAATATGAAAAAGCTATAACGGCCGTACATAATTCTATATTTGTACCGACTGTACTATACGGTAGCGAGACGTGGTCCTGTCAAGAAAAGGATAAGATTACAATTAACGCGATTGGCATGAAACCTCTTCGCACAATATGCGGGCAAACACTGATGGACGAAGTCCGAAACAAGGAAATTCTCAAAAAATGTGGTACAGGGAAGACACTAGTTGACATATATATTTGAAATAACTGATAATATTTGTAAAATTATTTAAATCTTTGTGAAATGCTTGGGAAATCATTGACATCCTTGTGTGCTCTTTTACATCTATCTGGAATTTTTATGAAATATTTTTAATCTGTCCGAAATCTTTGCGGAATATTTTTAATCTTTGTGAAATCTTTGAAATCTTTGAGTAATGATTAAAATTGTTGTTAAATCTTTCTGAAATCCTCGGAAATTTCTGCGAAATATTTGAAATATCTGATAATGTTTGTAGAATTATTGAAATCTTTGTGAAATCTTTGGAAAATCATTTAAATCTCTGTGAAATCTTTGGCAATATGAATTTCATATATACTCATTATTTATTATCATTTATTATTCACTATCTGTTGTTCATTTATTATTTATGATTTATTAAAACATTTTAAAAAGTACAATATTATTATAATATGTACAAATTGTGCCATTTAATATTATAACTCTAAGCCCCTGCTCCCACCTTGAAAAAAAAGAATTCTCCGCTTCTGCCTTCATTTATACGTTTATTATGAATATGGGCGTTGCCACGAAAAGTGCCATTTTTCTGTCACCGAAAAAATTCCAAAAATATACCTGTGTAATATTTGTCACCAGCTACAAATTGAACGCTTTGCATGCTCGCAGCTTTTCCACGCAACGTTTGAAAATTCTGAGAAAAATCATGCTAGTTCAGTGGAGTATAGGATACTGAAATTTTATGGATTTAGCATTGTGCTCCGATTTATAACTGAGCAACAAAACCTGAAAGTCGTGTCAAGGCTTTTACAATTCAAATGTCCGCTCCAAGGTCTGTAGTTGTGGAAAGTGCGCGCAACTATCCAAGCAGAAAATCTTTCGATTTTTTATTAGATTTTAGTGGCGAATAGACGCCATATGAGGGAAAAAGATGTGCTTCTAAAATTATCGAAATATCATACATTCAAATAACGAAAATTTTGAATTTGGCGAAAAAATCTCCACTCCATCATCATACTTTCCTCCAAGAATACTTGAAGCACACTCTTCTATGCTAACGGAAATTAAGCAGTATGTTGAGGTAAAGAAGTTTATCATGGATAAAGTTAATATCGTAGTGCGCGCAATAGTTATGCCCAATATAAGGCTAAAATGTCCACTCCATCGCCAGCAGCTGTGAAACTCGTGCGCATCAAGATAGGATCAAAGTTTTTGTTGACTTTGCTGTATTTGGGTTGCAAAAAAACGTCCCAGCAAGGAAAATTATGTGCCTCAAAAATCGCGTATATTTCCATTTTATTGAGAAGATTAAATTTTGTCTGAAACTTTTGCCCAAGAATTCAGAATGTTTTAAAATATTACAAAAAATTTTCAAATGTTGGAAAAATATTACTTGTTCACATCGAATTACTCGTCTGAAAAAAATTTTGGACAGAAAGGTTCTTCTATTCAAAAGGCCCAAAGTTTTTCACAAACTAACATTATATTAGTTGAAACGAAGTATAAAAATCAATTTTATATCAAATTTTTGGCAAGTAAATCTGTCATTATTATAATAAGTTAACCCTTTTATAACAAATTGAATTGGAGAAGAGCTCAAAAAAATATTTTTAATTTTTCTTGAAAGTATTATATTAAAAATAGTTTTTTCAGGATGAAAAAATATGTTTGATACAAGTTTTAACCAACTTTCAATACGAAAATTGATTGAAGCGTTAAACATCATTTCATTTGCTTACTTTATTGGAAGTAAATTTTTCGTGATACATCTTAATATAATTTTAAAAACATTTTGTGTGAGTCATATCAGAGATGTATGATTTATCCATTTATATTATTCATTAATTCATAATATTAGGTTGTATAATTTTGCATATTTAATAATATTTAGAGAATGAAGATTCCTTTGGGTTTGAAATTTCCCGCCTTAAGTGAAATTTTTCTTCGTACTGCCATGGTAGACACTGTCTACTTACATCTGTCAAAACGACTTTAAAACAATCCCCTCCCCTCCCCCCAGGAGGCAGGGGGTGTTTTTTTTCGCAAATCGACAAAATTTTTCCAATAAAAATTACGTATTTCATAAAAGGGAATCTGAATATGCGATAAAAAATTGGGGTTCCCATTTAAAATTACAAAGTGACCCCCACTCCTACTTCCTGGGGGGTGGGGCGGGGTAATTTTGTCAAAGTCGCTTTTCCCCCTCGAAAATGAGAAGTTTTTATCACGGGTATTTTTGTCATAGTATGCGTATTTTTTGACACATTTCGACGTCTCAAGTTAAAAAAAACACCCAGTATATTCTAAATCAAGAAGATGGTAATTTGCACACTACTGGAAAGTATCCTGAGCATTAAAAAAGAAGAAACAACCCTCTTTCACCTTCCATTCATAAAGTATCATTCATTAAATTGATTTTATGGATTTAATAATTTCAATATTTTGTGCAAACTGCGCGCATGCGCAAAGATATTGACTGTAATACCGACATTATCGAGCCTGCCGAAAATTTAGGAAAATTAAATATAAACGCGATAGAGGGAGACGTATAGAAAAACCTCTCCCCTCTCTTAACGCGAAAACCGCCTTCTGTGTAGCGTCCTGCGATTATGAAATTGTAACGTCACTATCTGTCTTGCCCGTTTGTCGTGAGGGCTTAATTTTGAATCAACTGTGGTGCGCTACGATAAGAGGGGACAAAGAGGTAAAACACTGTGCAAATTTTCGTGGATAAGTATAAAAGGTGAAGTGCAATATTAAGGAGAACCGTGATTCTGATTTTCCGCAGGTTCCCTCTTTTTGAATCCTGAACGAAAATCTTCTGGCCGTTAGGCATATCTGATCGTAAGAGTCGAAGGCATTTTCCTGATCGTATACGCTAGAGCGGCGTTATCCGTTGTCCGGTAATCGGTATAGCTGATGGCAGCCTAAAGGTCTACGACGATATCTCCGTTCTCGCTGCATTCGTCAGGACAAAAAATTAGTAGCTACCGAAATTACCTAGGAAACAGTAAGATACCATCTCCCTATTTCGGGAGCGATTACCGTGAGTACTGGTGCGCATCTTCATATTATAAATTTACTCGGGATCTCTTCGAATTTCTTAGACAAGTAAAAAGCCGAAGTATTGTACGGCCAAATTCGAGCAAGTTTATTTTAATGATTTCGGATGTCATCCGTCGACGAATTTTAAAGTGACTCGCAGAGTATTGTATCACACGAGCTTTATATAATAAATTATTATATTCCAATATAATTTTGCTACATGACCATACTTGAAAATGTGTTTCTACATGTATAGAGAATGTACGAAAAAAGTTTGAAATGTGTGCCTTAAGATTTTTTTTTTAATTTTTTTTTCTTAGAGAAAATGAGCCTACGTGGATATGCCCATATTCTCATTTTTTGTTGCTGAAAAGTTGTAATTTGTAATTGCATTAATCTTGAACGAAGAGAAATAATAACAAATCTGTAATCAAAACAACTCGGACAATTTTCTTGTGTTAGGCTCCTTATATGTAAATGCGCTCGGTTGCAAAATGGAGCAATACCTACATTGTTCCTTGATGCCCTGCTTACTCAACGAAACCTGCTACAAAAAAAAAAAAAAAAAAAAAAAAAAAAAAAAAAAAAAAAAAAAAAAATCGCCTACAAAAAACCGCGAATTAGAAACTATACATCAGAATACAGAGGCTTCAGATAGAAAGAAAAAAAAACACGGATTTCCATGGAAGTGACAACTTTACAAATGAAGAAAATTCATTAAATAACAGTAATACAATGCCTTTTGCTGATGATAGTCACAATCGAGAATTGCTATTCTCGTCTATTTTTGAATTTCAAACGGATCTTTTTGCTCCTCTTTCGTGGTAAAAACAAAATATTACTTTTGAATCGGTACGCGCAATACAATTTACACAATTAACCGTTGAAAAGAAAGGAACAGATGACATAGAATCTATATGTACAAAACAATTTCGCATAGGCGAGAATATGACCGTTCGGATTAATGTGATGGAAAATAGACTCAAACTAGAGGATTTTGGTCTCATCGGATTTGCTCAGGATGTGCTGAAGTAAATGCTACTGAAAATATTATTACATCGTTCATTTGTCGAGATAAAGAAGGATATTAGCGACACAACTCTTGTCCACTCCTTTTGCCAAAAGAAAATGATGACTGTAGTAATGAAAGGAAAGTTAAATGCGATTTCGGTATCAGTTACAAAATGAACTTAAGGCTGAGTCAACATGAAAAAGAAGAGCTGAGCATAAATAAATCTTTTAAGGAAAGTCTCAAAATCCTGTCAACAAAAAATGGCTGACATGCAAACAGAAAACTTGAACAAAATATTAGATAACTAGAAACGCCTTAGTAGAAACCGAGGTAGGAACAAAAAATAGCAGTCGCAGAAATGTTTGCAGCTGCTAGCAAAACGAATCCAAGAAGTTCGAAGTACTCAGATGACTGGCTGGTTCTTTGTATGCTGATTTACATGCGATATCCAGCTACTTATTGAAGTTTACGAGACAACAAAATATTACCTCTGCTCAGTACAAGATATATTAGAAGGTAAAAAATTTATATATAGGTATATTATATTGGTCGAGTATTCTGTTCCGGCAAAATATGCCAGATTTTAACTTTCTCGTCCGGCATAATGATTTTAATTTTCTCTTCCGGGATATTTTATTATGTACTAAATTGAATTCTCATTAATGTATTATGAATTCCAAACGATTTATTGTTAATTCCATGCATTTATATATTAATTGCAACGAGTTGAGAAATTGATATTTGCGAAAATATATCAGACAAGAGCAAATTGAAGGGAGATCTTAATGACAGGTGGAGGTTATGTGTCATCTGTATATATCTGTATTCCATGCCGGATTTTAATTTTCTCTTCCGGCACTTTTTTAATAACGTCATAATTTTCCGTAAATGATCATAAATTTAATAAATTTCCACAAATTTAATAGATTTTCACTTTTAAAATTTGGTTAGATTGCAGAATAGGGGCGCCACCCCTATTTAGGGTGGACCACATTTTTCTCAGCAACAAACTATTAGAAGCTTCAACTAAACGATAAATGAAGCGATTATACGAGGCAAAAGTTCAAAATTATTGTTACTTTTGTTACTACGTTGTCGCCAATATGGCTCTGTCACGATATCGGAATGATCATATTTAAATCACCGTTTAGGTGCTTTTAAACATCCGTACGGCCATAAATCTGTAAATAATTAAAATTGAATGGTTTTTCAACAAAACAAAGTGTATTAAGATATTTTTGTATGCCGACATGAGCTATTATGTCGAAAAAAGGAGATTTTCACACAAATCAGGGGTCACTTGAGACGGGAGGAGACGAGACGTTGGAAATGGGTAGGGATTTGTCCAACATTATTCTTGTGACCAGTCAAAAGGATGTCTTCCCGCCCCACGAGACGTTGGAAAGGGGTAGAGGTTTGACCAACATTATTTTTGTCACCAGCACGTATCTATTTCTTATTTTTGTGACATACAGGTCGTACGTATATTTAAAAGCACCTAAACGATGATTTAAATACGATAATTCTGATATCGTGACAGAACTATATTTGAAATATCGTGGTAACAGAAGTAACAATAAATTAAACTTTTATCTCGACAAATCACTTTATTTATCATTCAATTAATTATTCTAATAGTTTGTTGTTGAATAAAAAATTTCCAGCCAAATCCGAGAAGATGCCCTTATTCTGTAATTGCACCCAACATTTTTCCAAAAATTTCATAACTTTCCACAATAATAATAAATTTTCATAAATTTTAGAAATTATGTTAATTCATCAAACTTTTCATACGTTTTGCAAATTATGGTGATGGATGGAAATATATGGTAATTTGAGGGAATTTTAGAAATTCATGGTAAGCTTCTTTCGTTTGTAGACTAAATTAATTTTAAAAATCTAATAAAATGTAATAATATACAGTAAATATTGAATACAAAATTTCTATAATAGAATAAAAAATATATCAAATATAATTTTCATGACTTGAAATAAAACTAACTTATCTGTATGTGAATAATTCGTTCAGGTAGCTAGCTCTCACCAACACTCCTTGCGGTTTTGATCCTCAATTTTTCAAAATAGTAGACAAATATTTCGAAAAGAAATCAGAAGCTCAATGTGACAGTCTACTAATAATGGATGCAACGAAGACGCAAAAGAGTTTGCTTTTAGACTACTCAACTATAAATCACAAGGGGTTGACTGATTTTGGAAACAGAACTTCTATAGAAGATGTCACCAAAGAAAGGGTGATTATGGATTGATTATTGCTTTTCAACCTTTGAATGACAACTAAACTCAGCCTGTCGCCGTCTTCGCTTCGAAAGGACCTGTCACCGGCGAAGTTCTTGCTAAATTTATAATTGAAGTGCTTTATCTCATGCAAAAATCAGGGGCTAGGTTGCACGGCATTGTTGCTCATGGGGCATCGACAAATAGGAAAGTTTGGACAGAACCAGGTTGCAGTGGCAAAATGGATTCATTCGAAAATATTCGACAATATTATAACTGGAGTGTCATATTAATTTTAGATTCGGGAAAACAAAAGTCCAGTAGAATGGAAATATTTTCAAATTCTCCATTACATGGCTAAACTACAACCAATTTGTAAACGATGCTTCCCCAAAGTTTCTGATGCTCACATTGAAATTGTCAGTAACAGTTTGACAAAAATAAGAGTCTTTTTTGTTGTTTAAGTATGTTATGTTATATATATGCTTCTTCATATTTACCTATAAATATTAATCAAATAAAAAATATTTTATCCGTATTTTTTATACTACACAGATTTTGAGCAAATCCGTTGCAAACGGCTTACGCTTCGACAGACTCTACGAAGCAAGGTTGAAAAATTGCGAATCAACGGCCGTATTTTGTGAAAATTTTAATTATTTATTTGATGCTATGAATCGCACAAAAGCGGAAACTGGATTACGCCTTGGCTTAAGAGATTTCGACGTATATTTTAACTTGTAATACAATCGTGTGCTTATCATGCTCTTTGAGGATTAGAGTATTTACAAATTTTTAGAATTTTCTTTCAGATTTCAAGGATTTTTATTTTATTTCAGTAATTTTATTGATTATAGAGGATTTGAAGTATTCTTGAGTAATTTGAAAGATTACCAGGCATTTTCGAAAGCTTTAAAATGTTTCATGCGATTTTTCAAGTTTTAAAAGGTCTTGAAATATTTTGGGGCATTTCTAATAATTCCAAGGAATTTTGTTCATACGAATAATTTGAAGGAATTTTGCAGGATTTGTAATATTTTAGGCTCTTTTCAAATTTTTCATTTGATTTTAAAGTGAATAAAAAATATCAAGAATCCAAGGAATCTTCAGTTGATTTCATTAATGGATTTCAGAGGATTTGAAATATTTTAGAGTATTTTAAATAATTCCAAAGCATTTCAAATGAAATTTCATGTTTCATGGAATTCAAAAAAGTTTCAAGTATTTGAAAAGTTTTAAGTTATTCCAAAAGATTTCAAAATTTTAAAAAGTTTCAATTCTCAAGTAATTAAAAAATATTCCAAATAAATATTTACGAGATTTGAGAAGACACCAAAGCATTTCCAAGAGATTTAAAGAATTTAAAGGAATTAAAAAAAATTGTATAGGATTTGTTAATTTCTAGAGAATTTTGAAAGATCCCAAGACATTTCCGAAAGCTTGAAACAAGTTTCATGTGAATTTAAGAAATCAAAGAATTTTTTTCATTTCAATAATTTGCAAGAATTTCAAAGGATTGAAAATACTTTAGGATGTTTTTAAAAATTGCAAGGGATTTTGGAGAGCTTACAAAAATCCAAGCAATTCCAAAATATTTTGAAGGATTTTAAATGATTTCAGTCCATACTTGATTTTGTATAGTGAAGCATGACATTAATGTTAAACTGATTTATGGTAATTTTAGAGATAATTTATGGTAACTCACTCTGAATTTCCCAACATTCGATTTAAAAATATCTGCGGAAATTAATGGAAATTTTCGGTCATTTATTGTTATTTTAAGGCAAATAGGGGAGCTCACCATAAATTACCCAACATTATTTTTTTTAATTTCCGTAAATTTCCGGGAATTTATGAAAAATTTCCGTAAATAATGGTAATTTTACAGGTAAATATGATAACTTAACATACAAATCACCCAAAATTAATTTTCAAAATTGTCCATAAATTTCCAGTAATTTATGAAAAATTGATGTCATTCATGGTAATTTCACAGGTGAATACAGTAACTTGCCATAAATTACTCAAAATTAATTTTCAAAAATTTCCCTAACTTTCCCAAAAATTACACCGGCACACAAAAAAAAACACTTTTCTGTTCTACAGATACGACACATATATTCCCATGTATTTTGACCCGCTGAGCACGAATCCGTGGTCCGTTTGATCCCAGCACATCTAGCTCGAGGGCATTTGAAGGTCAAATGGACAGAAAAGTATTTTGTGTGAAGATAACTACTATAATTTATGTTTTTTGGGTCGCTGAATCCAAATCCGGGGTCCATTCGAACTCAGCGAGTCGAAGTAAAGGTCATTTCAAGGTCAATTTCGTTCATTTCTCTTAAAACAAATTTATGACTGCAGATTATGAAAGAACGGGAGATTTGACGTCCAGATATGTATGTTTTTATATTTTCATGATGACCTCTAAGGTCATGTTAAGGTCATTTCATTTAAATATATAGATGATTTATATGGGTAAATGGTAAATGGGCTACATTGGACTAGACTACCATGCTAATATATTGTGGGGGTCGTTAAGTCTGATTCCGAGGCTCATTTGACCCCAGGGCGCCAAGGTCAAGGTCAGATCAAGGTCATATCAAAGTTAGATCTGAAGAAAAATGTGTCACTGTTCTAAAATTTGACTTTTACATGTTTTAAGGGTAGCTGGATTCGAATCTGAATCTCCTTTAACCCAACTAATCAGGACTAAACGAGAGTTACGGTATGGCATTTTGGAATAGCGTTTATTCCTTCTTTCGCCTGTAACGTTCTCTTTTATTGTCAAAGGATCTATGAAGTGGATTTCTAGTTCTATTCAAACTATCACCATCTTCATCGCCAGGTACTTGATCTCTCTTTAGCAGCCAGCAGTAGTCAGCCAACATATTCACGTCCCATTTTCCTTGCCATCGAAGTTCAGCGTCTTTTAGATCTTGATGGAAACGCTCCCCTTGCTATTCGCTTTAATCGCCTAAGTTCTCAGGGAAATAGCTAGTATGAGAGTTCATGAAATGAAGTTTGAGATTCATCAAACATCCCAGGCGTCGATAGTTCCTCACCATATTTGCTACGATTGCTTTGTAGTCATTACTTCTGTAATTTACTAAGAAGTTTTGAGCAACATCTCGGAAACTGATCCAAGCAGCTTTTTCTAAGCCTGTCATTGTCCTAATGAAATTTTCGTCGTAAAACATTTTACGGATCTGAGGTCCATCAAATACTCCTTCTTTTTAATTTAGCATCACTTAATCGAGGAAATTCATTTGTCAAGTACTGAAAACATGTTCCTTTTTTATTCAAAACTTTGACGAATTGTTTCATAAGTCCAAGTTTAATGTACAGAGGCGGGAGCAATACTTTTGATGGATCAATTAAAGGTTGTTGAAGTACATTATGATTTCCAGGTTCAAGTTGTTCTCTTGTTGGCCAAACCTTCTTCTTGTAATGACTGGTGCGATCCCTACTATCCCACAAACACAAAAAGCAGGGATACTTTGTATATCCTGATTGTTGACCAAGGAGAATGGCTATGATTTTCGAATCACCACAAACTTGCCACTTATGTTTGTCATATTCAATTTTCTTCCTATACATATTGGACGTTTTCGTAACCTTCTGTTAATTTTGTTGAATGCGCTATTGGTAGACTTGCGTACTCATTTCCATTGTTAAGCAGCACTGCCTTAAGTCTTTGTTTTGACGAGTCTATAAACAATCTCCATTCTTCTGGAACGTAAACATTCTTTTTTAGTTCATTCATCAAACCGTTAACGTCTCTGCAATATACCAACATACATTCTTCATCTTTATTGAAGTACTGACGGAACTTCTTTTCTCGATTCCTGTAAAAAGATGACTTCGTCCCCTGTTCTACCATTCCACGGCTCTTTAACTCAGCTGCCATATATTCAGAAGCATCTTTAGGAAGACCCATGCTCCTCATGAAATCGTTTAAACTATCTTGGTTGAATAGTCTTATAGATTCATTTTTTTGCTTTCTCCGCAATTTTGGCACATATTCTTCATTTTCATGGTCTTCGTCAGAGCAATCATCAGACTCTTCTTCACCGTCTAACATAACCTCTCTATCTGTCTCTTTATTTGTCGAAGCTTCATTTATCATTGAGCTCGTATCCATATTTTCGATAGCAGACTCTTGATTAGACTTTCCAGTTATGACAGAAGACACTATTGCATAGGATATTCTTGATTTGTTTTTAACGTTGAATCCTTTAACTTTTGTGTTGCAAAAATAACAGTCTTTTTCTGATTGAGGTATTGACCATATTACCTGTGAGCAGGGGCCGCTACAGGCGGAGGCAGAGTAGGCAGCCGCCTCCGGGCGCAAAGGGCGAGGGGCGGCGGCCGCTTCAAGAATAGTTTTCATATACTCAATGACAGAAATAAAAATTTTTAAGCTTTGTTAAATTGGGTTCTAGGAGAGTCTAAAATCTGAACGAGATGAGTACCTTGTATTGCAAGGAACAAGGGGCGACAGCTTAACAAGATCGTTTTATATACTTATTGACAAAAAAATAAGAAGTCTAAAATTTCTCAAGTTAGCTTCTAGGAAAGTCTAAAGTCTAGATTGAATGAGTTAATTAAAATGCTATGATAATAAAACTAATTCGGCAAGTGCAGGCATCGACAATAAAGTGGATCTACTTCTTGAACTGTAATGCTGCTAAAGCAATAAAGTTAGTAGTACTTAGTCCAAGTATCAGCAAAACAGTAGTTTCTTATGCGTAAGGGCTGTTGACAAGCGAATCATAATTGCGGAAGCAACAATTTTGGCTAGACCCCCCGTGGACATTAACCATCAAAAAGATAGAGGAAAAGCAATCCCCCCACCATGGTTCGAGAAAACCGACCTGCAAGTCTAAGTGTTTATAAGTTAAAGCGCACTTGTTCATTAAGAAAAAAAAATTTTCTGAAGTTCACATCGTGTGAGAAAAAAGTTTGCATATTTTGAGATGGCTGATCGCAAAGCGAAACGCCTCTCAGGTGCTCAATATCGGAAGCGAAAATCTGAACGCGATGAAGACAATGAAAAAAATTATTCATTATTTCAATATTTAAAAAAAGTGATGATACACAAGTGATTGTTCTGGCTGTAAGTGATCAAGTTGCAGAAGCTGTTGAGCAAGTCCAGGAACATGAATATAAGGAATGTTTTCAAGCGAACTGTAATGATTTTACCTTTAAACTCAGTTACCATTTTCAAAAGTTGAAAATGAGTAAGCCAATTTTTTGAGATGTTGCGAAAGTTCGTTTATATTTATAATGTAAACTTGATAATTTTTTCTCATAATAACACCAACTTAGTGCAAAAAGTATCAAAGTTTCAAATAATGATTTTACTCACCACATGATTGAAAAATTTCATGACGATAATATTTTTATAAATATTAATAAAATTTATATGAATATGATAAATGATAAAGTTTCGTAATAATAAATATAATGCTTTCACGATAAGTGTTTCATTACAATAAGTTTAAAATTGAAAGCTTTTTCGGGTTTTAATCCTGTACAAAACTAGGAATCTTGCCGACGTTTCATGAACATTGTAGTACTGTATAGTACTGTCGGTACAAATATATAGAATTAAGTATGACCATTTGAGTTTTTTAAATATTTTTTCATTTTTGAGAATGGACCCTGCTCTACCGATAAGCTTCTTAACCTCATTTATGCGCCTATCTAACTCCCCATCTATTTTTCCTTCGCTAGTGAATAGGCTACCCAGATATACGCACTTATCAACTTGCTCTAATCCCTCATCATTTAAGACAATTTTGCACATTGTTTTCTCACTTCTTCCTTCAAACATCATGATTTTTGGTTTATTTACGTTAATGTTGAGGCCCATGTTCTTCATGCTTGTATTAGTTCATTTAGCATTCTTTGTAAGTACTCGATTGATTCTGCCATAACAATCTTGTCATCTGCGAAAGTTAACCCACGCACCCTCACTGTCTTGAGATCTACATCTTCTTCGTCGAAGAGGGCCATTCTTAGACACGTATTCATAAATATGATAAATAGCCATAAGGACATAACGCATCCTTATTTCACGCCTTGCATAATATCGAACCAGTCACTTCAGTTTCGCATTATCTCTTACACTGCTTTACTACCTGTATATATTGTTTTTATTGCTTTTAGGAGCCATCCATTGACTCCATACTCTTTAAGGACTTCCCAAAGTTCACTTCTATTTACCTTTTTAAATGCTTTTTCTAGATCAACAAATGCACAGAAAACTTTCTGCCCTAATCTCAAACTTTTCTCTGTGGTTTGTCTTCAGCGAAATATCTAATCCACACATAATTGCCCTGGCATAAATCCACTTTGGACTTTCCATATCTCTTCTTCTGTTATTTTCATTACCCAACGAATAACTATTTTCAAATATATTTTATTTACGGAACTTCATAAGCTCATACCTCTGTCATTATTGCAGTTGCTTTTATCTCCCTTTCTTTTGTATATTGGTACGATAATCGCTTTTCTCCAATCGTCTGGGACTTCTCTCGTCTCAAGACATAAATTTATCAATTTGCACAACCTGTGAGGTATGTACTCACCACCGTATTCAAGCATTTCAGCGTTAAAACTGTCTACACCAGCAGCCTTACCGTTTTTTATGTTCCTAATTATATCTCTAACCTCAGTGACACAGACTTCTTCAATTCGGTTTTCTAATGCATTATGTTCTACATCGCAGTTCTGTTGCCCTAAATCTTCACCTTCTGGTAATTCTTTAGAAGAGTCTTTCGAAGCGTCTATTATCCCGTCTGAATCATATAGCATTTCACCTTTGCTGTTTCTCATGCCGACAAACTCTGTACTTTTACATTCCTTCATCTCTTTAAATAATAGTTTCATGGTTCCTTCAAAATCTTTTTGTATTTTCTTCTCTATTTCTATTGTGTTTTTATCTTTACTTTCCTTGACTAGTCGTTTAACTTCCTCGTTTTGTGTCTGTTATCATTTTCAAGTGTATTTCTCTCCTCATCGCTAAGACCTGTGATGTTCAACGTTCTCTTGTAGGTTTCTTTTTTTTCTTGTTCGCTGTCTCAATTTCATCATTCCACCATGCATTACATTCACGAAAACTGCCTCACGCCAGTTTATCCACACACTTACGTTGCTTTGCGAATCCTCCTTACTTTACCCGTTTCCGTCGTAAGTGCTAAAAGGTCGTTTTCGAAACCGAAGATAATTAAAAATTATCTACGTAATACAATGCCAAATGCACGAATGTCAGCTTTAGCTACTATAGCTATAGAGCAGGACATATTAGATTTAATTAATTGTGAATCAATCATCCGTGATTTTTCTTTAGCGAAAGCGAGACGTCAACCTTTTATTTGAAACTATGTGAATTGTTGATTGCTGATTGTTGTTGAATTATTTATCTTGATGGTTCTTGTAAAATGAATATTTCATTCAACAATAGCAAGATCTACTTCACATGATTACTTTTCCTCTAAAAATAATTAGGATATAATGTAGTAATTTATTTATGAATGATTTATTACTATTTATCATAATTATTAATAATAATGATTATTATCCATTATGATGATTATCAATAATTATTATTCATTATGATTATTAATATTTATTATCATTATTTCTTATGATTTATTCTTCATTTAATTATTATTATAATTTTCAATTAGAATAGTTCTAGATATTTTGATTTCAAAATTCATATTAAAAGGGGCGGCAAATTGAAATTTGCCTCCGGGCGGCCGACAGTCTGAAGCGGCCCCTACCTGTGAGGAGTATTTTAACATTTTATTGTTTTTCACTTTATTCCAACGTAAAAGCTTAGTGTGACAAGCACTGCAAATTCTACTCGGAGCAAATGTTTCATTTTGAAGGGAAATTTCTCTTTTATAACATTGACGATATATGTCTCTACATTGCTCATTCATTGACCTACGGCAAGTGATGACTTCATACTTTCCACAAACGTAGCAAAAAACATTTTTATCGCTGTTGCAGTCATGGCTGGTAAGAACATGATTACTTGTTGTAGCTTTATGTTCTTTATCAGTTGAATTGCCAACCAATAAAGGGTGGCGGTAGCTGGATGACGACGATTGCGGGCCCGTTTCCTCACCCTGACTAATCGCCAATACTGGGCGTCCAATACCCTGCAACGTACTTTCTCTCGTGCCAGCCATGAGGGCACAATGCCTTCACCACAGGGCTTAGCCGAAAAATGAAAAGCAAGAAAAAAATCCGTTCTCCGCCGTCACCATGTGGAGCACAGAGAAAACTTCGGGTAAATGGTCTTGCAGGTAACTTCGTACAGAAACTGTCTTTCGTTCTCATAAAAGTTGTCACCACCATCTTTAAAATTTGAAGCCGCTAGCTTTGCTCGCTCAAGTGAAGTTAGCTGATCGTTGGTGTAACAGGCAAATCGGATAAGGGCGGCTTCATAAAAGCTCAATTGCCGAATCGTTAGAGCTGTCAAAAGTTCCTTACAAGCGTGGGTAAAAGCAGAAAAATATCGAGACGCCAGAGAAAGTTTACCCACATGTAGAAGTCAAATTTTGGATCGGTAACACATTTTTCTTTCGATCTAACTTTGATATGACCTTGATATGACCTTCACCTTGGCAGGTCGTCACAAAAAAATAATAACATACATATCTGAACGTAAAATATTCCGTTCTTTCAGCATTTGCAGTCAGAAATTTGTTTTTAGTGGAATGAACGAAATTGACCTTGAAATGACCTTTACTTCGACTCGCTGAGTCCAAATGGACCCCGGATTCGGATTCAGCGACCCAAAAAACATAAATTATGGTAGTTATCTTCATCCAAATGACTTTTCTGTCCGTTTGAAAAGTGTTTTTTTTTGTGTGCCGGTGTTATCCTCTCTAATACGCAATAATGAACTTCGTATAATTGATTTATTAAACATTTTTTATTTTTTCCGGGCTTTTTTTTATAAACCGCTGAATTTGTCCAACAAAAACGAATTTTCAACAAAATAATTAAATTCTCTATTAAATTGTTGAATTCTAGAACTGCAAATATGAATTTTCTACAGAAAATTTAAATTTTCAACTAGAAAATTAATTTATTACCAAAAAACATTCGATTTTAACCAGTAGGTTGCAATTTTTACTACAAAAGGTGAAATTTTTACAGTAATAGATGATATTTCAAACCAAAAAGATAAATATTCGACAAAATAGATGAATTTTAAATTTAGAAAATCGTTTGGCAAGAAGTATGAATTTTTAACAAAATTGTTGAATTTTCAAGAAAATAATTTAATTTTGAAGAAAATAATAGAAAGGGCTTAGCGGAATAAGCATGGGAAATCGGCCCCCGTTCGTATGAAGCTTAAATTAATGTCATGAGTTCGCTTCCATGTGGTATGAAACTCCACCAAGTCTCAACTTAAAAATCCCATTATTGTGGGAGATATGGAGGGGGAAAGCAAAATCGAAAAAGTAATTTTTCTCGAAAACGGCTTGACCGATTTTGATGAACAAAATATATGTTCCTAAGACCACTCTGGAGTATTCAAAAAAAAATTGGTAAATTTTTCGAACAAATAACAAGCATTGAAAACATGTTTTAAAATTAAAAAAAAAAAAATTTCTATGTTCTTTTAGAGATACCACTTTTATTTTCTAAAGAAAATATCCTTGCATTGTGTACTACAACTCAGATTTTTTATGATTTTTTTTGTGTGGTGGAACATAGTTGGACCCATTTTTTCAAAGGGCGTCTGCACTTTGCCTATACACGTGTTGTTCATAATCATCGGGGTGCTTTTTTAAAGTGAGTCCCCTCGCCTCTCACATCAGTTTATAATCATCGGGGTGCTTTTTTAAAGTGAGTCTCCTCGCCTCTCACATCAGTTCATAATCATCGGGGTGCTTCTTTAAAGTGAGTCTTCACGCCTCTCACATCAGTTCATAATCATCGGGGTGCTCTTTTAGAGTGAGTCTCCTCGCCTCTCACATCAGTTCATAATCATCGGGGTGCTTTTTTAAAGTGAGTCTCCACGCCTGTCACATCAGTTCATAATCATCGGGGTGCTTTTTTGAAGTGAGTCTCCTCGCCTCTCACATCAGTTCATAATCATCGGATTGCTTTTTTGAAGTGAGTCCTCTCGCCTCTCACATCAGTTCATAATCATCGGGTTGCTTTTTTAAAGTGAGTCCTCTCGCCTCTCACATCCGTTCATGATCATTGGGGTGCTTTTTTAAAGTGAGTCCCCTCGCCTCTCACATCAGTTTATTATCATCGATGTGCATTTTTAAAGTGAGTCTCCTCGAATCTTACATCAGTTCATAATCATCGGGTTGCTTTTTTAAAGTGAGTTCACTCGCCTCTTACATCAGTTCATATTCATCGGGGTGTTTTTTGTAAAGTGAGTCCCCTTACCTCTTACATCAGTTCATAATTTTCGGGGTGCTTTTGTAAAGTGAGTCGCCTCGCCTCCCACATCAGTTCCTAATCATCGGGTTGCTTTTTTATAGTGAGTCCTCTCGCCTCTCACATCAGTTCATAATCATCGGGGTGCTTTTTTAAAGTGAGTCGCCTCGCATCTCACATCCGTTCATAATCATCGGGATGCATTTTTAAAGTGAGTCCCCTCGCCTCTCACATCAGTTCATAATCATCGGGGTGCTTTTTTAAAGTGAGTCTCCTCGCCTCTCACATCAGTTCATAATCATCGGGTTGCTTTTTAAAGTGAGTCCACTCGCCTCTTACATCAGTTCATATTCATCGGGGTGTTTTTTTTAAAGTGAGTCCCCTTACCTCTTACATCAGTTCATAATTTTCGGGGTGCTTTTGTAAAGTGAGTCGCCTCGCCTCCCACATCAGTTCCTAATCATCGGGTTGCTTTTTTATAGTGAGTCCTCT
>CAKNXH010000836.1:306292-414518 GCA_932178445.1 Andricus quercusramuli | reverse complement strand
AGAAGGCATAGGCCCAGGTGACATCATCTCTCTCTGTACCCACAATACCATTGCATCATGGGCTCCTTTTTGTGCAACTTTTTACATCGGAGCAAATCTTAATCCGTGGTTCCACGACTGGACACCTGGTAAAGTGCTTCTTATAAAAATCAAATTATAATATATTTATTAAAAAGCCCGACCAACGACATAATACTGGGCCAATGCTGGATCAATACTGTGACCAAAACACCAGTCTTGGCGCAGTATTGGCCAATAGCTGATTTCTCATTGCACGGAGAAAAACATATGTTAATGAAGACTATCTAGATATTAATAAATAATATCTTAGCGATTCAACTATGTGGCAGAAATCTATATATTAAGTGGAGCATCCATAAATATTGAAAAGCAGATTTTACCTGACAATATCCAGGATATTAAAGGGCAAAATCTGAGATAGTCAACAAATATTTTTTAATTATGCAAAAATTACCTGTGGAGCATGCCAATTCCTATAAAATCCAAAAGTATTTTGCATCGCAGTCTTCTCTTTTTCTTGTCCGAATCCTAGAACATTGACAATAATACGCTGTTCAAGGCTAACATAAGTGATGCCTGCAACGCCAGGTCCTAATTTTCTATAAAGAATTATAATGTCCACATCTGAAAACACTTAATCCATTTCTCGCTAAAATTTTTAACGCAATATATAACCGAAAAACCACAACACACACGACGATTGCTCAAGATACGGACAAAGCGGTGTTAAAATCTTCTGACGCCACGCCACACGTCAACGACTTTGCTCCGATAAAATTTAGCTTTTTTAATATCTTAGATATTAACGGTTAATATCACACATTTTATTCCTACAATACAAACAGGAATTGTCCTTTAATATCTTGTATATTGAATAGAAGATACTAGGAATCATACCGTAATATCTATATAATATGGTTAAACATACAATTTTTCAATATCTACTTTTCAATATCTATTTTTCTCCGTGTGGACAACATAGCATTAACGAGAACATACACACGCACTGTAAATCCTAGTACCACAGGAATTTTTATTTTCTCAATAGAGTTCATTTTACTCCCGAATACCTCTATGTCCCCGCTTTATGGAAATTTTCTTGAATCATTCCTCAATCAATTTTACCAGTGTACTTGTGCCGTAGTCATATTTAATTCTGAATCCAAATCTCGACCATGTTAATAAAATGAGAATCACTCTCTGCTGCAAAGCAGTTGGATCCCAAACTTCCAGATCAAAGTAAAATGCCACGATTTTCTGTGCTTTTTCACACCAATTGATTATGCGCTAAATTATTATAACGTAACGGACAACATTTTTGAGGTCGGAATCGTCTTGGTTTCAGATACGTCAAGATACTTTGTCAATCTGACAAACCCAAAAGTTATTTTCGCCAACGAGGATGCAGCTAAAATGCTCAGTGAAATACTAAGAGAGGAGAATGTCAAATCAAAAATCGTAGTTTTTGGTAATGTTCCTGGATTGGAGTCTTTCGACGATATTATCAAAAAACAGAGTGCAGAGGAAGTGGAGAATTTTCAGTGTCACCCAGTGAATCCAGAAGATGATGCCATAATGTTTTTTTCATCGGGAACTACTGGTTTGCCCAAAGGTATTCAACACTCTTATCGAGGATTCTATTACAATACGTATCGATTTCTGAGCTTATTTCAAACATCAGAAAATATGATTTTGATGAGTAATTCAACACTGTTCTGGATATCCGGATGTTTGTCTACATTATGGACTATATTGTTCATAAATCAAGCCATTCTCGTGAACAATCTAACACCGGAAGAGCTTTGCAGAAATGTCGAAAAGTTTAAGGTTTCTGTAATTTCTTCTTTGTTACTCGCAAATTGAGCAAACTGATCAAGATGTTATATATTTCTTTCACTTTCTTTCTGTTGATATTCTTTTGTTACTCAGTCAAATTATGAATTTTTGAATGTCGAATGAATGTTTCCTCTTTAAAGAAGCAAAGTATACACTTGCTCAATGATTTTATTATTTCACTTCTTCCTTCTAATGAACCGAGTTTTTCTTATTAAACTGCTTAATGTTATGTAGGTGCAGTGGGTGTTTATTGGGACAAGAATTGTAAATGAACTCTTCAAATCGTACGAAATAATTACAAAATTCGATTTATCTTCTATAAAATATATTTTCACTAGCGGCTCAAAAGTGAGAGCGGAAGTTACAAAACGAATTAATTGCGTATTAAAGAATGCTGGCGCTGTTGGTGAAATACTCCAAGGATACGGTAATTTTACATAATGGAACTTTTTTTTAAGATCCACCTACAGAGTAAAGACTCCTATGCTCCTAAATTACGTGCAAAGTGCTTCAATCTACCAGGCTGTGCGAGAATAATATTGCTTTGATCCACTTTTGGATACAAATTTGACATAATCGTCGGCAATCGCCTATTTTGCACATTTGTATCGCAAATAGCTGTTTTTAACCCTTTACTAAAAAAAAATTGATAGCAGTTCGAACTCGAAAGTTCATTGCCTCACTATTCGATTCGGGTAGTGATTCTAGGTGGATATTTACAACCAGTGTGGGCCCACCACACTCACGACACCCTCTACTAAACATGAATTTTCAAAATTATATTTCTCATGTTCCATCTGTATTATCACACCTAATCCCAAGGTATCAAATGTTAATCCAAAAGTGGAACAAAGCACTGCACAATGCGAAAAAATAGTGAAATTTGAAAATTAAATCATGATTGTTTTTCTATTTTTACAACGATTTGACCCACTCTTGGATCAAGATTTGATCCCTTAGAATTCGTTGTGCTATTGTTTATATTTTAAAAGACGCATATGTATTCTATAGGACTCACAGAATTAGGTGGAGTGTCAGTTATGCAACGAAGAGGTTATAATAATCATGATTCTTGCGGAATCGTGACCTATGATATACAATTGAAAATAATAAATATCAATACCAAAGAAATCCTTGGACCCAATCAGAAAGGTGAGATTGTTGTCAAACAGACGAATATGATGAAGTCTTATTTCCAAAATCCAAAGGCCACTAAAGAAGCAACTGACGGCGAAGGTAAGATGGAATTTTCGTTCATCATCATTTTATTTTCCTAATATTTACATACATATGCGTAGGTTTATTTGTATTTCATGTTTATTATATACAACTTTTTCATTCAAAAGATACATTTTTGTTTGCAAAGGTTGGCTTCACACTGGAGATTTGGGCTATTATGACTTGAAGGGCAACATCTACATTGTGGACCGAATAAAAGAGGTGATAAACTACAGAGGATATCATATTTCGCCGACAGAAATCGAAAGTCTCCTTGCCAAACATCCCAAAGTATTGGACGCTGCTGTTGTTCCTGTACCTCACTCAGTGGACGACGAACATCCAATGGCTTTTGTTGTAAAGACCGAAAATTCAGAGGTAATTAGTAGAAATTCAGTCAAATCACAGTCTGGATATATACTCTGAGAAATGTACTCTTGTTTGAGAAAGATGCTTCTTGAGGCGAATGGGATTTTCTCTTAAATGTAAAATTGAAAGAAATTTCATTTGTCTCAAAAAGAATCCATTCACAGCAAACATTAGTCTTTTGCAATAAACTTTGAATCTTGCAGCCAAATGATTCTATTTGTATAAAAAGATATTAAAGTGGTTCAATACAAAACGGGCATGATAACTTTCTCTCTGAGTGTATGAGCAACATTTTTCTGATTACGAATAAAATTTTCATGACACTGTCAAGATTTAATTCTGAGGTTGAGGTAACGAGGTAGAAATTGAGATTGTTCATTTCTGTAGGCGCAGGTATCCAAAGAGGAACTCGAGAAGTTGACTTCAGTTCTTAGTGACACTAAAATGCTCCGAGGTGGAATAATATTTCTAGAAAAATTACCACTAACGCCGTCAGGAAAAATTAATAGAGTGAAACTGAGAGAAATGGCTAGGGCTTATCATGGCTTGTGAAAGCATCTTGTTTGTAGCTTCGTTCCATAAAAGTAATTTAACTGTACGAATATGAATAAATCTTGTATGTGGGATATGCCACATGATACACTGGACACTGCAGCACTTATCAACTTTTTAGAACTAATTTGAACCAAAACTAATTTTAACCAGATCCAAATAAAGCGATTTGACACACAACTCTTTTGTTGAATTATCTCCGAAATTTCTAGAATATTCCAGACCAATTAAATTCCGTAAAATTTGCTAATTGTTCACTTCTCGAATACGGTTTCCGATCAAAATTTGAATAGCCATACTTTGCGGCTTCATCGAAAGGTAACAGAAACGAGTCTAAAACTTCTTGTCCATTCGGAATGATTTGTTCTGCTGGGAGTAAGAAACCTTTTTTCCCTTGGTCACGTGATTCATAAGCATACGCAATATAGCGTAGGGTCGATAAAGATTAGTGTGATAATGGGGTTGGTAAGATAAAGAGAAAATTCGAAATAAAAAACGAATAAGTTATAAGCTTTCATTCTTACTACATAAAGATTATGGGTTAGTTACGTTAGATATGTATATCAGGATTTATAAGTGGTCGTTTGATTCCAATGAGACTTTGTGAAATTATAGTATTATGCAAGAGACTTTTGGTATCCAAAAAATTTTTAAAATTACGAGAGTTATGTTCGTGTTGAATTTTAGCATCATTTTTTTAAATTGTCGATATTTCTGAAACAGCGCAAAGAACAAACCTTTTTTAAATTTTGACTAAAAAAAAGTTGAAAAAATGTTTGAATTCAATTTTTTTTAATATGGCACTTTTTTAATTTTTCCAATTGGAATATCGGTTGTTACTCGTTATAGCTGGAAGTTTTACGCCCATTCATAAAATAATTTTAAATTATGTTTTGAATGATTCGAAAAATCTAGAAAATAATTCAAAACTTGAGAAGATTTAAAAAAAAATTTAGATTTTTGAATATTCCGAAAAAGAAGCGCTTTAAGAATTTTGTGTGATTCTAAGAGAATCAACAAAAATTGATGATTTCAGGAAAATTTGAAATGATTGTTTATGTTGAAGCATGAATTTTAGGAGAAAATTGTAAAAGATTTTGAGGCAAAAATTTTCAATTTTGAAAGATTAGAAAATATTAGACAAAATTTGAGTTAGTTTAAGAGATAATTAAAAGCTTTGAAAAATAAAAAAATAATGCATATAACTTGAAAAGTTTTAGCCTAAAGGGTCTTATTCGAGCAGACTGTGCGCGAAACAATTTTCGCGCATGCGCGGTTTGAAGATGGCTTACTCTGGATACTGGTGGAAAAGCTGCGCATGCGCACATTCGAGATGAGGTACTTTGGACACTTGTGGTGGTATCTTCTTCAAATACATTTACATTTAACTTGAACAAATGTTTTAATGATTGAAGTTTTGTTTTTAAGGTTCCGTAGCCCCGTAGCAAAATATTTGAGATATCATTAATCAAAGTATAACTTTTTAATTTCGTAGAGCCTCAACTGCCTTTTTTGCAAAAGCTCGCTTAAATCAGAAATATTATCTTCATTTATTATGAAAATTCAATTTTTCTCTTCATTTTCTCAAATTTATGTCGCAAATGATGTTTATTCATAAAATTTCATAATCCGATATTTGCTTGTTATTTTGTGAACAAATAAATGAGCCGATTAAAATGTTTTTCAGAAACATATTTCTCTTATTTCAACTCCTTTCGTGCAATCATGTTACACAATTTACCTTTTTTATGTTAATTTTTTTTAAAAAAATGTTCTTCAAAAAATATATGTCCAATTTAGATGCCTAGAATTATTTTTACTCGTGAAAATTTGCGTCTAAACTGATCATATCATGTTCATAAAATTCGTTCGTTATTGAATTAACATCGCGAAACAATACTGACCATATAACTTCAAGCAAATTATTTGAAGATCGCACTTTTTTCTGCCTTTATACTTTGGCACTGGGACTTTGTTTATAGAATACATTTAGAAAAAAATCACTGATGACATCATTTAAGAAAAATTAAGGAAAAAGACGATTTTTTCTGCCTTTAAATGTCCACACTGGGAATTTGTTTATATACTTTTTTTATAAAATCAGTAAAAAAAAACGATGAAAAATTTGTGTGATCAAGTATCATTTTGTCAATTAAAACAAGTAATTCAAATGCGAAAATGTACTTTAGAAACGAGAAAGCTTCGCGCTCGATAATCTATTTACCTCGCGCTTCGCGCTCGGTCTTTGCATCACTCCCACATTTGTGGGCAGTCCTTTTAAAATCAAAGTTCAAAGGATCGACAACTGTAATTTTGTGATTGTGAATTCTCTTTTGTTAAAACTTCTTTGACTTTAACGAATACACTATAATCAGGTGTCTCTTGCTTCGCGTTCGATTTTGTCAAAGTACGAAATTTTCTACACTAATTTCAACTCTATTATATCAAATGTATATTATATTTATTTTTCTGCCTCGGTATGAGGCTGTTTATTCAGATATTGCAAAATTAAGAACAAATGTTATTTTTAATGATTACGTCAATATTTGTTTCTCATTTTACATTAAATTTTATTCTTAGCTACCCTGCAAAATGTTTTATTTCAATAAATTTATATCATCACAAGTCGTAATAAGCATTGGGCCTAAAACAAAAGTATTTTCACTGTCTTATTTTTATAATAACAAAAGTACGCATCCCATTAAAAAATTTTTATTGAACATTTTATAAAAACTTGTGTCGTTTTTGCATAAATTTAATTTGTTTATTCTCAATGTATTTTTTAACGATTGAAACTAAAAATACGTTTCTTAGCTTGAGGTGGTTCTGAACAAAATTGATATAATTTAGGCGAAAAATTTTGCTAAATAAAATATTATTGTAGCTTGTGTATTTTTCCCAAAAAAATAATTCTTTTATTTTTAATATATTTTTAAAACAAGAGTTCATGACAAATTTGTAGATAGTTTTTGGGTGAACAACTTTTTGTTGTCAAGTACGATCCCAATCCTTTTTATTGTTATGAGAAATTAAAAATATCAAAAAGCAGTATTGAAGTATAAAGCAGAGTTATTCACTATGTTTATTTACAATAATTACCTCAACTAATATTATGAAAAATGAGAATCCATTATAAAATAGTTTCCGAAAATTTATTTCCATTTGTAGAATGTCCGTGGGTGGTCTGTCTTATAGACTGAGAAGCGAAAATCGGTTGTTTTACTGATAAGCAAATTATAAGTCGTTCTTCTTTTTTAATTTCAAGCGGACCGCCTAAAAATAAATCAATCAGTAATCGCAAACTGCAGTGAAATGGGTTCAAAGGTAATGTTAATGAAATAGGGCTGAAATGCTGAAATTTCAGCCCTAATACTGTCTGCACCAGCAGCCTTATCGTTTTTTAAGTTCTTAATTATATCTCTAGCCTCAGTCGTGACACAGACTTTCTCCATTGAATTTTCTACGGCATCGTGTTCTATATCGCAGTTAAGATGCCCTGTAGCTTCATCTCCTGATATTTCTTTAACAGAATTTTTCAAAGCGTCCAGTATCCCGTCTATATTATATAGCGTTTCGCCATTGCTATTTCCCATGCTGACAAATTATATGACTCATTTGATAGATATTTACTAACAAGAATCAGAATTGTCTTGAAAGTGTATTTTTTCACTTTGCTCCTACTTTGTTCCTACTTTAATTTAATAATATAGATACTGGAAACTATTGAAGAATAAAGAATTTTAATAAAATGCACAATAATTGTCCAAACGAGTGGTAATAAAAATACTATTAATAGAGTTTTTCATTGAAAGTAAGGAATAAATAATCATTATATGGTATAATTTTATCAAATGCTATTCAAAAATAGAATAAAAAAGCATTTTAATGAATAAAAAAAAGTATGGATAGGGAGAATCGTACGCGCGAACTTCCGGCTATCAGCCGAGCGCTCTGCTACGGAGCTACCGACGATTCGAAATACTTCTATACCGGCTCGATGACCAGCCGTTCGCAATTTTCGAAATTCATTTTTCTGCATAATGGGTCAAAATTGCATTGAGGAGAGTATCAATTCAAAAAAAAAGCAGACCTAAACATCCCCTGTTGTGAAGACCAAAAATTCAGAGGTAATTATTAGAAATTCAATCGAATTTCAGTCTAGTTATACACTCAGAGAAATTTACTCTTGTGTGAGAAGGAAGCTTCTTGAAGAAAATTGGATTTTCTCTTAAATGTAAGGTTGAAAGGAATTTCATTTGTCTCAAAAAGAATCTATTCGCAGCAAACATTAGTCTTTTGCAATGAACTTTGGGAAATTTTCGTATCGCTGTTATTTTGGCAGGATTTGGCCTTACTCCGTCCCGTCCAATAATATGACCCGAATAGGTAACCTCCGTGTGTAAGAATTCGCATTTGTCCGGTTCAGTTTTAGATTCGCCTCCCGCAGTCTTTTTAATAATCGCCTGATCTTCGTATCGTGTTCTTCTATAGTTTCTGAATGTACCACGATATCATCTAGATAAATGAAAGCTTCTGTTCCATGCATTCCCGTTAAAACGTTGTCCATTTGTCCTGGAAGTGTGGCTGGGGCATTTTTGATGCCCATTGGCATACGGAGATATTCAAAATGACCACGCGGTGTTGAAAAGGCTGTTTCAGCCCTATCCGCTGGGTGGGTTTCGATTTGATGGAAACCACTTGCTAAATCTAGTACGGAAAAGTACTATGCTTTTCCAAGATGGTCCAAAATGTCCGTAATATTTGGTAACGGATATGCGTCTCCTATGAATTTGTCATTGAGCACTCTATAGTCCACCACCACTTTGAACTTGCGAATTCCTGATGCATCCATCTTCTTTGAAATTCTCATTATGGGGGAATTGTAGGGAACTTTGATTCCTTAATAATTCCCGATCTTAATTTTTTATCGATTTGTTCCAAAACCTCGTCAGATGTCGCCTGGGGATGTCGGTATGGCTTTCGCATTATTACCTTATAATCCGTGGTGGGGACTCGATGCTGCAGCAAATGGGTACAGCTTGACAGTTCTCCATTTAAATGGAATACATCCGGAAAATCCCTTACCCAGCTGTAAACATATTCTCTTTCTTCTAGGGTGAGTTGGGAAACATGAAGAGTTTTCAACACATGTTCCGTACGTTCTGACACTGGGTCTGTCACGTGTGTTGGTAATGCATTAGGTGCAGCTTCCGACTCTGATCCTGTTGAGTCTTCTCCAGGAAATTCATATACGTCGTATGGTAAGATTTCCTGGCGACTGAGTTCTAATTCTACTGCTTCAGTTGTGGTGTTTATAGCCAGCACTCTGCACACTCCATTTTGGACTGTCCCAGCTGCGTCTCCCAAATAGATTCCTTGTGGAGTATCCATTTTTGGTAGATATCCTTCCATGACTTAGAGTTTGATCTGGAGAGAGGTTTTCCATATTCTTTCCATGACATGTTTGGGGGATACTGGTTCGTTGCATATTGCGGTACAGCTGGAGTAGAGGGATAGGGGTATGTCAGGCCATATCCAGGTAGTGGTTGTTGGGATGCCAGGTAGGATGGTTGGACACCCATATATTGGGATAAACTCCCGTAGTACTATTGTAATAGTTGCGCGTAAACAGGGGGCGAGAATACCCCGCTAGCCATCGGTTGAATTGGAGTTGACTCCGGAAAGGACACGGATTTTTCCTTAGGGTGTTTTCTTTCCGATTTGTCTAAGGAACTCATTTCTTTTGAAATGGGGCTAGTTGGGCAACTGGAACTAGCTTCTCCTTCCCTTTTTCAGACGAAAAATGAAGAGGCCATGGCCCTTGATTTTTCTGCGTATTTTTGCCTCTCTTCCACGTGGAGGGCATACTCCAAGGCTTCGCTTAGGTCCTTCGGGTTGCGGGTGTCTACGAATTTCGACATCTCTTCTGGCAATCCACGCATAAAAGCGTCCAGTGCGCAATCTTTAATTGGTTTTAACATTATGTCACTTGCCTTTTATTGCCTATACCGGGTTTATATTTTTCTTCCAACGTATGCCTAGCACCGTTGAGCAGACCATGGACGCGATCGTAATAGTCACTTACCGATTCGGATTGGGTCATTCGGAGGTTGACTATAGCCTCAAAATATCATTGGTATTTTTTTGTTGGGGCAAATGGCTTTTTCAAATGCTTAATCAAATCATTCATGGCGCGGAATTGTCTATCCCGCACACTTTCGCACGCTACTCCTTTTAATTTCGATAACACCGCTTTGATAAATATAGGTTCGGTTGCTGATATTATAAACAGGGCCAGATTGCACACATCCTGAATAAACTCTTTAAAAGGTGGAGTTTTTCTATTAAAATTTGGGATATGGTAAGTGTTAGTTTGCACTGTCATGTTTTCCAAAACGGAGTTCAAGACTAAGCTGGAATCCATGTTTGCGCCAGGGTTTGGGACACGTAAGTTGGACATGGCTGCTCTCAATGCAGTTGCGATGCTTTGGTTATTCAAGTCTTGATTGATAGGAATGATCTCGCATGAGATAACCTTATTACTCAAATTTAAATCTAAAGTTCCCACTGATTCTATAGTCAATGAGCCAAAATCGTGTGTAGTCACTGGATGTCTTGTAAACTCCACCAACAATTCGCTTTCCGGAATGAATGTTAATGGGGTTTCGCGGAGAAGTGTCAAAGGCATATTACCCCTTGGGAAAGATTGAGAATATTGGGTTAATTCCGTTGGTTTCTGATACTGTATGGTTTCCTGGCTAAAGGGAGGCATTTCAAATATAATTTTTGTTTTCGATGTTTCAATTGTTATTAGGCTTTTTTTTTTAATTCTGACACGTTTTCAGGGTTCCTAAAGCGAATCAATATATCCCACACCGGAATATATTTATATTTAGAACCACTTCTTGGCAAGTTCCGTGGTAATAATATCTTACTCACGAGGGCTAAAATGCGCAAGTAGCCAATTGAAATTGAAACACGATTTTCCTAAGAGTCAGCCGCTTTTGCGATAGCCCGTTATGGCGCAGGGTTAGTAGTGGAGTAAAGGCTCAATAGCGAAGGCATAACAGGAGACATATAGTCTCAAAATGAATTCCTGCAATAAATAAAGAAAAGGAACCTTTTTCTATTTAATCTGTCACTACCAACTCTATCTCTGGCCTTTCATCGGCTTTGGTCGCAACTATTTCGGTAGATTTCGGTAGATTTCGATAGGTCGATCAATGGTAATCACTGCAATATCGACGATCCTTGCTTCTATTTCTTGAATCGGCTCTACTGTGGGTCCAATTATTGATGTGACCACTAGGGTGGGGATTGATTTGATTGCAGGCTTAATCAAATTGTTGTAAATAATTGACCTCGCTGGTATAGTCTTTACGTTAGTTTGATTTATCCTTTTAGCTCGCTTTCCTCTTCTCACCGTAGTTTTGAGGGGTGACTTGAAAAGGGTCGTATTTGGGTTAGGCATTTGGAAGGTCGGGTAGCACTCAAAACGCTGCGTATCCTGCCCCAGGTCGCGCGGGAGAGTTGCTGAAGATTATTGGATATTGACTTTAATATCCAAAAATCTCGCGTACCCTTTTGTGAAAAGAAACACGAATGCTCAAACGCAGCAACAGACCTTCCCTTCGCTAAAGCGTTCAGTTCGAGTCAGCGCGTATGAGCCACATAATTTTGTAATTTGAGAGCACTCAAAAACAAAATCGCGTGACTTCGATTTATTTCAGTTGGTACATTATTCAGGAATTTGGAAAAAAGAAAAACTTCGGCCCGTCAGCTAAGCGTGCGATTGGGTGAACCAGTAGGTATCAATTATTAATATAATTGATACTCACGTTGTTTTTCTTATTCCAACTTAGTGATTTTTGGAATACTATCCGCGTGGTTATAGAAGAGGGAAGCGACGCCACACCGGAATTTTATTTGTTCCTTCGAGTAATGTGTCTTTATTATTATTTTTTTAATTATGAAGCAAAAAAAAGGTAATCCCTACACCGATTAGGCCTGCAGTGATATCAATTTTTACCTCCTTTGGAATTTGATAATTCTTGATTCCGATTGGGTAATTAGGAATCTCCTTGCAATTCAGTGTTGGTAGTATTTTTCTCAGGAAAATGTACTTCTCTTACAAGTTTCCTATCACCTATTAGAACGGGTACCTAATTTTGCTGTCCCCTTTGCGTGATTTTACCCAATCTTTGTCGTTGGATAATTTGTGACAACCGGGCTCGGGGTCGGGTAAAGCGGGGCTGATTGTTTTTTCTTCGACTGGGGTTTTCTCTATTTTGATAGCTGAATCTATGAGCGCTTGGTATGCTATCCTTTTTTCGAGGGTTTCTCAAACTTTTCTCCCTGCTCGGGACCTAGGTTTGCGAACAGCTTTAATTTCACCCTGGGGGTTAGACATTTTTTGACATTTTATTTAGCTTCAAGTGGCGAGATATAAAAGCACTTCGTGATCCTTTAAAGCTGTACATGCTCAATATGATAGCCGGTTTTCAGCTTTAAATCAAAAAAGAAATTGTTCCAGATTTTTACCAAAAATTAATAAACCGAAAGCATTTTGCTTACCATGTAACTGAAGGATTTCGTGTAGGATTTATTTGATTGCTCTTTATAGTGAAATAAATTCCATTGCCAAACGGCAGAAATTCAGATTCAGTTTCAGATATTTAAGGCTTGTTTCTCAAGAGAGTTACTTCGGCCGAACGGCTGAAGCGAACTCTTCAGCGAAAATTATTATCGGCCAAACGGCTGATGATAAGTTTCAACAACAACTATTACCTTCGGCCAACCTGTTCGGCTAATCTCCCCTGTTCTTGGTGGAGTATGTGTGGGAAGGCCATTCAGTTGAATCGCACTAGGTCGCGGTTCGTACGTGTGTTACCCCGTATGAGTTCTAACATTTGCGGTTTTCTTTTTCTTCTTTCGTCAGCCCTGAAGAAGTGAACTGCCATTTTTACGAAACGTCGGTAACATTCATAGTTTCGCACACGATTGAAACCCGAAAAATTTTTAAATTTCGAATTTTAAATTTAAATTTATTATAATGAATCATCGTGGAAGTATTAAATCTATTATTAAGGTAATGTAAAATTATACAGCTTTAATAAGATAGACTTATGAGCAGAGTTGCAAATAATTGATTAGATTTTTAATTCGATTAGGCCTCAATTATCAATTAGCTTAGAACCCTTAATGTTAAAAAATTTTGATTGACAATTAAAATTTAATTTTTAATTAAATTTTATTCAATTGGTGATTAAAATTAAATTTTTAATTACATTTTTTCAATAGACAATTAAAATTCATTCATTAATTGAATTTGGTTCAAATTTAAAATTAAAATTCAATTTTCAATAGAATTTTGTTTAATTAACAGATAAAATTTAACTATTAATTAAATTTTGTTCAATTGAAATTGAAATTTAGTTTTGAATTAAAACTATATTTTAATTAATAATTGAACAATTCAACTAATACTTATGATATATTTTTATCATTAACATATGTAAAATGTAATACATTACAAGCACTATATATTCCTTGCATTTTTTAAACTTTGCTAGTTTTTACATTTTTTACATTAGGCTACATGTTTGTTGGATCATGGTGTGATGAGAATAGTGAGGAAACTTAGACGCAAATATTTCTGAATACCAAATTTTAACAGATAAAAAAAATTTTTTTATGCGATAATTTTCCGAAATTTATAAATTTAAATTACTATAAATAATTGAATATAATCTTAAATAACTGTTAAAAACGATAATAGCTATTATCCACGTCTTAAATCTATGCGCTCGGTCTTTGTATTTCCCCCACATTTACGTTTATTGTGAATTATCTTTTGTTAAAGCTCCTTCGGCTTTAACGAACACATTCTCATTACGTATCTCGTGCTTTGCACTTGATTTTGTCCAAATTGCGAACTTCTGTACATTATGTTTAACACTATTATATCAAATGTATATTATATTTATTTCTGTATCTTAATCTGGTACTGCTTATTCAGATATTGCAAAATAATGTGCAAATTGCTTCCTCATAGAGGGAGGTTTGTAATGACCTACATTTTCAAATATACTTTTTTGACATATTTTGATATAATTCGACCCCAGGAGCTCGAAAATAAATTTTTTCTTTATGTCCGTGTGTGCGTGCGTGTGTGACTTTTTAACTGAAAATGTGTGTGTGTGACTGGAAATTCTATGTTAGGCTACTCATAGTACTCGGAAACCCGAACAATTTATTTTCATGACATTTTTCGATGAAAGTAAAATTATCAGAGTCATAGCATTTTCAAAATCCAAAAAAGAAAAACGAACATGGATATTTTAAGCGGAACAGCGCATGATATGAAAAAAGTCAAGAAGAGTCCTGGAAAAAGTTTTACAAAATTGTGATGACAATTTTTTTAATTTTCTCAAAAATACAAAAAATACAAAATTTGATCGCACAAAAAATAATCAAAAATTAAAAATTCCATTTTGCGATCAAACTATGCAAGATACGAAAAAAGATAAGAGAAAAAAATGGTGTACCCAAAAAGGATCTACAAATTTATTATTGATCACTTTCTGATAGGACGCTTAGTTCTTGTTTTATTCATAAAAAATATCATTGAAATTTGAAAAAAAAAAAAAAATTTCGGACAAACGACACAAGCTATGAAAAAAAAAATAATGGGCGAAAGTTGTTCACTCAAAGAGGATCTATGATTTCGTTATTTATAATTTTTAGAAAGGGCGAGTAGATTTTTTTGCAATCGTAAAAAATAAGAATAAAAAGAAAAAAATTAAATTCTTTGAAAAACGACACAATAAGTTGCAATAAAATGTATAATAACAAGATTTTTTGTATAGGATACAATCAATCCACGCATCTCGAAGACGCTAACAATTACATCAAATGCAGTACTGTTATATTCCCAATATAAAAAAATCCTTTTGTAAACAAGTACACTAATTAAGATGAAAAATTTAAAAACGATATTGGTAGGTTATAGTAGATCATGAGAAGTTCACATTTTTTTAAATTTTATTTTCGTTCTCCTGGGGTCGAATTATATCAAAATATGTCAAAAAAGTATATTTGAAAATTTAGGTAATTACAAAACTCCCTCTATAAGGAATCAATTATTTTATTCCGCACGCAATTTAACTTTTTCTTGATATCCATAAAACATTTTAGTTGATGAGAAATAAATTAATAATTTAATTATTTGACAACAGACGATTGAATTGAAATTTCAATTAGAAATAGTTAAGTTTTGATCGTCAATTTGAACAGTTACAATTAAAAATTAAATTTTAATTGTCAATGAGAATAATTTTAATTAGAAATTAAATTTCAATTATTAATTTAAAAAACTTTGAGTGGAAATTAAATTTTAATTCTCAATTAGAAAAATTTGAATTAGAAATTAACTTTCAATTCTCAATTAGAAAAATTTTAATCAGAAATTAAATTTTAATTCTCAATCAGAAAAATTTGAATTGATAGTTGAACTTTAATTATTTAATTGTCAATTGGCTAATTACAATGTCTGCAACCCTCCTTATGAGTGTGTCACAGGAAAAATAGAAGTGAATTTTTGTTGTGGTTAATTTTCAAGTGGGTAGTGTTGCATTTTTTCGAATCGAAACGAAAGGTGATATGATAGAGTTCACATATTAACCATATCCAATGTGGTGTGTGAGCCTAATCACGTGGAAGTAATATCTGTTGCAGGTAAAGCTAACCCTGTTATCGGGGCAAAGACTACGATTTGGTTTCACTGTGAGGCTATATATATATTTTGCATGTGATTAACTGCAGCGCGCGTCATAATAATTATATAATAGTCCAACATTATACAAAATAAGAAATAAACAGTAATCAAAATCAATTTTTTTCTTACTGTCTTGACAGTCTAGTCTGGCCCAGATCTGGGACTGGTCCGCAATCCATACCATAAAAATTTCTAAGTGTCAATCAGCCATTTTTTTTTAAATTTTCGAAAAATTGCGAGGATGTCTAAAATTATACAAAATAAGAAATAAACACTATTAAAAATCAATTTTTGTTCTTATTGTCTTGACAGTCTAGTCTGGCCCAGATCTGTGACTCGTCAGCACTTCATAACATCCAAATTTCTTTAAAATTTTCTCACCATTTTCGAAAAAGTAATAATTATTATTATTCCTCAATGTACCAGTTAAAAACGGCGGAATGAGGTATATAAAGTAGAAAGTTGTAGGTTCATCTTTATTGAATTAAAAGACGATATTGCATAAGCAATAGCACTGCTGGGAGAAAAATGTCTGGAAAAATGAAAGCACAAACAGGTAATATTATCTCAAATCTTGCTTTATTCTATCTGTAAATGACTTCAACGCTTTTTTCGCGTATTCCATATAATAATAAACGCTTATACCTTCAACGAATTTTCTTCAAGGTATGTACTGTCTTATTTAACTTTGTTCATATCGTTATTTTCGTGTTTTACATAATTCCTTCTTTTTTGCAAGAAATCGACTGAAATCGATTAAGTTTGAGGTCAAGTGTATCTACTTTAAGGAAAATTCTGTTGATAGGAAAACTTAAACTTATAATATACTAATTATATATACCGCTATATCCATGTAGTCATTTAAATTTTTCAGCATTGCATATTCATGCCAATGAAAAGGAAAGACTTAAATTCTCAAATTATATTTTATTTACATTTCCTGACGAGAGTGCTTCTTCAACTCAAAGTCCCATAATTTTGTTTTACTTACAAAGAAAAAAAAGAATTTTGTTTATGTAAATAAATTCATGAATTCTATTCTAATTTATAGCTGGAGCAATATTTAACTATAATTTTAGTCGAAAATAAATATTTAATTCACTTGGGTTTTTAAATCTTCAGATAATTACAACCCATGGATAAATAGAACAAGAATTAATTTTTATTTACTCTGAAAGAAGTATCAATACATTTCTGAAAAAAAATTAGTTTCAGTCAAAATCATTTCTCAAATAATAGTTATTTTGCATTTTTTTTAAATCTTACTAAACATCGTAATTTGTATCGAATCCTAGAGCGAGCAATAACTCATTTTGTTCTTTGGAAAGTTTTCTTCAATTCAATTCGTTAAATATGATTAAAAATAATTTTTTTAGAAACTGTAGACTTTATTATTTTTCATTAAAATTGGATAAAAATTGAGATTGTTCAGAAAGGTCGAGAATAAACAAAAATTGTCAAATAACTATTATTAAACAAATAATTTTGACTCATACTAATATTTTCTAAAAGAAATATATTGCTGCCTCTTCCATAATGTGAAGCCTTATTCATAATACTATACATACATTTTTATATGAAAACCACAGATGTATAGTTGTACACCTTTAATATATTTCGCCACTAATTTTGTTTTCATCATTCTACAGCGGCTAAGGAAAGCAGTGAGCTTCTGGAACATCTAGGAAACGTGACTTCAAATGCTGTGGATTGAAACAAGTACAGAGAGTAACGCAGGAACAAGAAATAAGAGGCTTTTGTTATGGGGGAAACATTTATTCATTATGACCAAGGGTACCTTTTCATTGGAGAAAAACTAGATAGACAATATTTTTTCCGCATCGAGTTCATATATTGGCAGGTTCGTGGCCAGTGAAATACATAGGCACAAACTTATCTATATAACGTTGAACTCAAAGTGAGAAGAAATTACTCTGCATCTCGAATCTAATACCAATGAAAAGATACCCTAACTAGCAACACACTAACCGCTAAAAAGCGGCAGACCAGCGGCTGATCTGCGCCAGATTAGAGTCTAGACGGTCTAGTCTGGGGCTGGTCAACGCCAGAAGATTTTTCCGCTAGGGAAAACACGCACAAACAGTTAATATTTTAAGCATTCTTACACAATTGCATCGAATATAGAACAAGAGAACATAGGACGAATGACAATGAACTAATAAATTATAAAAACTGCACGCGTTTTTATTCGGTTTTTAGGGTTTGGTTACCGATCGACGTCTCTATGCGCACTAACTCGATTGCGAACGTTTCAAACGCTTGTGCCGATTGAAAATGATTGAGAGAATGATAAACAAAATTTGTCCCTATTAATGCCAATTCGAAACGATTCACCTGGCAATCGATTTTTCAATCGGGTCCAATCATTTTTTTGTAGAAGGGCAGCAACAATAGAAATAATAGCGCACTGATTCGCCGGCTGGTCACTAGACGCTGTAGTCTGCACAGCTGTGCGAGAGCGAAGAACGAGAGCTACGCGCGCGACGTTTCTCCATGCGCCCTACTCTAGTATAACGTGATTTGCGTAAACAATAATAATTTTTATATTAGTTTTAAGCTCTGTACTAATTAATTAGGGTTCGCTGATTTCGAAAAAGCGATTTACGAAAAAACAACTTAACCCTGGTTAGGTTGTTTTTTTCACCCAACGCTTCATATATTTTAAAGGAAATGTACATGTATGCATGCAAGCAAATATATAGTGGACTATATAGTTTAAGTAAACGTTTCTACGAAGTGACGGACAAGTGGAGTTTTAACCAGAGACAAATTCGATACAATCGGCGAAATGTAATTGATTGAGTGTTGGTGATAAAGCAAAGGGAGGGGTGCGAAAATTTGGTATGTTGAGAGAACTGTAAGTACATAATAAATTGTCTAAGATCAAGTTTGTTGGCGAAGTAAAAGGGCTATACAATTTTATTACGGGATTTTCGAAGATTCTAAAGGTTAGAGCTAAATTGTCCTTGCAAGGCCATTCTTGCATCTGTGAATAAATAGAGAGGCGAAAGATAGTGAATTGACAAAGGTGTACATGAGAAAAGTTGAAAGTGTCGAAACATGCCAAAACTTGACAAGAGAATATTAAAATCGAGATAAATTTCAGAGCAAATATGAATTTGAAAATAATTTGAAATAGACAGAAAGCATGTGAGATAAAATAAACTTCAATGTTGCAACAGAAGAGAAAACTTGACGTATTCTTCCTCATGTAGATTGTTGTATATTGAGTACTATTCCAAAATTCAAAACATATTTGAGGAGAGAAAATGTTACAACAAATTTGTCAAGTTTATATATTGATGGCAAAATTAATACATTCTTTTTCCTAGACATAACTGTCACGTAGAAAGTATAATCAACGTTGCAATGTACGCATAATACAAGACACACAATTCTTTTTCAGGAAGCACCTCTTTTCGTCATTGAAAATAACATCATAAAAGCTCCGAAGCTGCCTCCACTGAAAGAAGACGAACGTCTGAATGAAGTACTTTTGGGCAATTTGAAGAAAAATCCAGACTTTGTTGGACAAGTAAGTATATACATTTAGAAATACTTTTTCTAAATGAAGCGGAAAATGCTGACACTTGAATTTGTAGATCGATGCTCAAACGGGAGAAACCAGAACATTTGGAAAATTAGCCGATGAAAGCGTTCGCTGTGCAATATGGCTTCGAAAAGAAGGCATAGGCCCAGGTGACATCATCTCTCTCTGTACCCACAATAGCATTGCAGCATGGGTTCCTTTTTCTGCAACTTTTTACATCGGAGCCAATCTTAATCCGTGGTTCCACGATTGGCCTCCTGGTAAAGTGCTTCTTATAAAAATTATACTATAATATATTCATTGAAAAGATTGACCAAGGACATAATACTGGGCCAATGCTGGGCCAATATGGGGACAAAACGACCAGTCTTGGCACAGTATTGGCCAATAGCTGATTTCTCATTGGACAAAATAGCATTTACGAGAACATACACACGCACAGTAAATCCTAGTACCACAGGAATTTTTATTTTCTCAATAGAGTTCATTTTACTCCCGAATACCTCGTATGTCCCCGCTTCATGGAAATTTTCTGGAATCTTTCCTTAATCAATTTTACCCGTGTACTTGTGCCTTAGTCATACATAATTGTGAAACCAAATCTCGATCATGTTAATAAAATGAGAATCACTCTCTGCTGCGAAGCACTTGGATCCCAAACTTCCAGATCAATGTAATATCCCACGATTTTCTGTGCGTTTTTACACCAATTGATCTGCACTAAATTATTATTACGTTACGAACCGAATTTTTGAGGTCGAAATCGTCTCGGTTTCAGATGAGACAAGATACTTTGTGAATCTGACGAAACCAAAGGTTATTTTCGCCAACGAGGATGCAGCTAAAATGCTCAGTGAAGTACTCAGAGAGGAGAATGTCAAATCAAAAATCGTAGTTTTTGGTAATGTTCCTGGATTGGAGTCTTTCGACGATATTATCAAAAAACAGAGTGCAGAGGAAGTGGAGAATTTTCAGTGTCACCCAGTGAATCCAGAAGATGATGCCATAATAATATTTTCATCGGGAACTACTGGTTTGCCCAAAGGCGTTCAACACTCGTATCGAGGATTATATTACAATACGTATCGATTTTGTAACTTATTTGAAAAATCAGAAAATATGATTTTGATGTGTAATACATCACTCTACTGGATATCCGGAAGTTTGTGTACATTATGGAGTATATTGTCCGTATATCAAACCATTATCGTGAACAATCTAACACCGGAAGAACATTGCAGAAATGTCGAAAAGTTCAAGGTTTCTTTAATTTCTTCTTTGTAACTCGCAAATTGAGCAAACCGATCAAGATGTTCTGTATTTCTTTCACTTCCTTTCTGTTGATATTATTTTTTTACTTAGTCAAATTATGAATGTTTGAATGTCGAATAAGTGTTTCCTCTTTAAAGAAGCAAAGTATACGTTTGCTTAATAATTTAATTAATTCACTTCTTCCTTCCAATGAACCCAGTTTTTCTTATTAGACTGCTTAATGTTATGTAGGTGCAGTGGGTGCTTATTAGGACAAAAATTGTAAATGAACTCTTCAAATCATACGAAATACTGACAAAATTCGATTTGTCTTCTATAAAATATATTTTGACTGGCGGCTCAAAAGTGCGAGCGGAAGTCACAAAAAAAATTAATAGTGTATTGAGGAATGCTGGCGCTGATGGTGAAATAATTCAATCATACGGTAATTTTACATGATGAAACCTTTTTTTTTAAACACCCACCTACATAGTAACTCCTATGCTCCTGATTTATGTGCAAAGTGCTTCAATCTACCAGGTATTGCGAGAATAATATTGCTTTGATCCACTTTTGGATACAAATTTGACATAATCGTCGGAATTCGCCTATTTTGCACATTTGTATCGCAAATAGCTGTTTTTAACTCTTTACTAAAAAAAAAAGGAATTGATAGCAGTTCGAACTCGAAAGTTCAGTGCCTCACTACCTGATTCAGGTAGTGTTTCTAGGTGGATATTTACTACCAGTGTGGGCACACAACACCCACGCAACCCTTTACTAAACATGCATTTTTAAAATTATATTTCTCACGTTACATCTGTAGTATCACACCTAATCCCAAGGTATCAAATTTTGATCCAAAAGTGGATCAAAGCATTGCACAATGCAAAAAACAGCTGAATTTGAAAATTACACTCACACCTTCCTACGTAAATGGTCATGATTGTTTTTCTATTTTTGCAAAGATTTGAGCCACTTTTGGATCAAAATTTGACCCCTTAGAATTCATTGTGCTGTTGTATATATTTCAAAATACACATGTGTATTCTATAGGACTCACAGAATTAGGTGGAATGCCAATTATCCAACGAAGAGGTCATAATAATCATGATTCTTGCGGAATCGTGACCTACGATATACAATTGAAAATAATAAATATCAATACCAAAGAAATCCTCGGACCCAATCAGAAGGGTGAGATTGTTCTCAAACAGACGAATATGATGAAGTCTTATTTTCAAAATCCAAAGGCCACTAAAGAAGCAATTGACGACGAAGGTAAGGGGGGATTTTCGTTCATCATCATTTTATTTTCCTAATATTTACATACATATGCGTAGGTTTATTTGTTTATCATGTTTATTATATACAACTTTTTCATTCAAAAGATACATTTTTGTTTGCAAAGGTTGGCTTCACACTGGAGATTTGGGCTATTATGACTTGGAGGGCAACATCTACATTGTGGACCGAATGAAAGAGGTGATAATATACAGAGCATATCGTATTTCGCCAACAGAAATCGAAAGTCTCCTTGCCAAACATCCTAAAGTATTGGAAGCTGCTGTTGTTCCTGTACCTCACTCAGTGGACGACGAACATCCAATGGCTTTTGTTGTAAAGACCAAAAATGCAGTGGTAATTAGTAGAAATTCAATCGAATTTCAGTCTGGTTATATACTCAGAGAAATGTACTCTAGTGTGAGAAGGAAGCTTCTTGAAGAAAATTGGATTTTCTCTTAAATCTAAGGTTGAAAGGAATTTCATTTGTCTCAAAAAGAATCTATTGGCAGCAAACATTAGCCTTTTGCAATAAACTTCTAATCTTGCAGCCAAATGATTCTGTTTGTATAAAAAGATATTCAAGTGGTTCAATACAAAACGGGCAGGACAACTTTTTCTCGGATCGTTTGAACAATATTTTCCTGGACACAAATAAAATTTTCATTACAATATCAAGATTTAATTCTGAGATTGAGATAACGAGGTAGAAATTGAGATTTTTTTTTCTTACGCGCAGGTGTCCAAAGAGGAACTCGAGAAGTTGACTTCAGTTCTTGGTGACACTAAAAAGCTCCGAGGTGGAATAGTATTTCTAGAACAATTACCACAAACGCCGACAGGAAAAATTAACAGAATGAAACTGAGAGAAATGGCTAGGGCTTATCATGGCTTGTGAAAGCATCTTGTTTGTAGCTTCGTTCCATAAAAGTAATTTAACTGCGCAAATATGAATAAATCTTGTTTGTGGCATATGACATATGATACACTGGACACTGCAGCACTTGTTAACTTTTTAGAACTAATTTGAACCAAAACTAATTTTAACCAGATCCAAATAAAGCAATTTGACACACAACTCTTTTGTTGAATCATCTCCTACCTAATATATATTCAGTATATAATAATATATATATAAATATTTATTTAATAACTAAAAAAATAATTTCAACAAAAATTAATTAAATATAAATAATATTATTATATAAATATTCTAATAAAAGGGGTAGGGGTATGAATATAAAAAGTTTATTTAATCAATAATAAATTTATTTTAATATAAGTATTATCGCAATTGAAGATTATTAATTATTATTTATTAATTGAATATAACCGAGAGGTGTATTTAAAAGTTTAAATATTTGCCTAAATTCTTAGGCAAAAGGAATTTTTATAATAATTAGATTATTAAATTTGAGGTAATTGATTAATAAATTATTTGTAATAATATAGATAAATTACATTAATTCAAATTTTGTTAATAAAATATATTTTTTTTGATTTTTAAAATTTTACAAAAATGACAAAAATTTGGTTTTAAAGCCAAAATTCTTGAAGGAAAATGACCCTTTTTAAGGTCGATGTGCAAGGTTAATTTTAACTTTAATTTATATTTAATTAAACTAATTTATAGCAATAAAATTGTTAATTTAAAAATTAAAAATTTAATTTTCTTAAATTTTTTGTAGATAAAAATTTAAATTTGTTAATTTTTTTTTAAATTATAAATTAATTTTATTTAATAACTAAAAAATTTAAATTTTAATAATTATAATTCATTTAATTAAATATAAATATAATATTAAATTTAAAATAATAGGTAAAAATCTTTTTCAAATTAATATTATTAATTTATCATATCGATATCGAGGAAAAGTGCCACGAAAAATAATAATAATATTAATTAATATTAAAATTTTAATAAAAAATAAAAATTTTAATGAAAAATTTCCTAAATAAAAAAAAATAAATAAAGTTCTTATTAAAATAATTATTCCATATTCAGCTATAAAAATTAAAGCAAATCCTCCTCTTATATATTCTGTATTAAATCCTGATACTAATTCTGATTCTCCTTCAGCTAAATCAAAGGGAGTTCGATTTAATTCTGCAACTATTCTTACTAAAAATATTAATATTATTGGATACATATATATAATAAAATTAATATAATATTGGTAATTAATTAAGTTTATTAAATTAAATCTTTCAATAAATAATAAGTTTCTTAAAATAATTAAAATTAATCTGACTTCATAAGAAATAGCTTGAGCAATTGAACGAATAGCCCCTAATATAGAATATATAGAATTAGATGACCACCCTCTAATTATTATTATATAAACTCCTATTCTTAAAAAACATAATAACAATAATAAATTTAAATTTAAATAATATAAATTAAAATAATTTGGGATAGTTAATCATATTATTAATATTAATATTATTCTAAAAACTGGAGATAATAAATAAAATATATAATTTGAATTTTTAATTAAAAATAATTCTTTTGAAAATAATTTAATTGCATCTCTAAAAGGTTGAATAATTCCTATAAAACCAACTTTATTAGGACCTTTTCGAATTTGAATATATCCTAATATTTTTCGTTCTAACAAAGTTACAAAAGCTAATCTTAATAAAATTATTAAAATTGATAATAAATTAATAATAAATGAATTAATAAAATAAAAATTAATTAATATATAAATCTCTAAATTTTTTACTCAATGAAAATAATTTCATTATAAAATATTTTATTTATTTAGATTAAAATTATTATTAATATAATATTAAAATTATATATATTTAATTTCTAAAATTAATACATTTATCTGCCATAATAATTTAAATTTAATGATAGTAATTTATAATTTAAATAGTTACATAATTTATTATATCATAATAATCCTTTATTCAGGCATATCATTTTCTAATAAAAATTTTAATTAAATTTTATTTATGAAGTTTAAATTCATTACACTATTCTGTCATATTAGATAATTAATTATCTATAATATATATATAATATATATAATTTATAAAATAATTTTATAATTTTAACTTTGAAGGTTAATAGTTTTTATTAACTTAAAATTATATATATATATATATATATATATATATAATAATTTATAAATTAAAAATAAGTTAATAAAACTTTTAGATTCATAATCTAATAATAGAAACAAGATTTTCTTTTTTATATTTAATAAAATATATTTATTACCTAAAATTTCAAAAATTTTAGTGCTAGAACACTCAAATATAATATATTAAAAATTCAATAAAATAATGTAATTATTATTAAATTTAAAAATATAAATTTTATAAACATATTATATTTAATCAAATTATTATTTATATTAATTAATAAATTATTATTCAAAAAAATTATTCTTGTTATAAATAATTTTAAATAATAGAAAAATTTATTTAATTAAAAATTTGTTAATATTATAAATAATTATTTGATTTATTTTTTTATGTTTATAAAATTTTTTTTTTTTTTTTTTTTTTTAATATTATATATTTATTATTTTATAATAAATAATATTTATTATTAATATATACTATATATTATATATAATATATATATATAATATATAGTCATACGTTGCGGCTTCATCAAATAGTATCAGGAACGAGTCTAAAACTTCTTGTCTATTCAGAATGATTTGTTCGGCTGGGAGTAAGAAACCCTTTTTCCCCTGATCACGTAATTCATAAACATACACAATAGGAAGTTTCAAATTAGCTTTAATCCAGTTATCTGAACCGCCAGTGGCAACGTCTATGAAATCATTCTAATAACATATTTTAAAAATATTGTAAAGTTGAATTTTTTTAAATAATTTATTACTATTAAGGAAAATATAGCTTAGGGTCGATGAAGATTAGTGTGATAATGGGGTTGGTAAGATAAAGAGAAAATTCGAAATCAAAAACGAATAAGTTATTAGCTTTTATTCTCACTGCATTAAGATTATGTTGAAAAATGAATTTTAGGAGAAAATAGTAAAAGATATGAAAACATTGAAATGATTTCTTAAAATATCGAAAAGAATGTAAAAGACTTTGAGGCAAAAATTTTCAGTTTTGAAAGATTAGAAAATATTAGAAAAAATTCGAGTTAGTTTGAGAGATAATTAAAAAAATAAAAAAAAAAAAAAAATTGATTAGCATTTCGAACTCGAAAGTTCATTGCCTCACTACCCGATTCGGGTAGTGTTTCTAGGTGGATAAATACTACCAGTGTGGGTCCACCACACCCACGACGGGTCAACAACACGCAGTATTCCCCGAACGGTCACCCATCCGAGTACTAACCGCGCCCAACACTGCTTAACTTCAGTGATCTAACGGGAACTGGTGTTTTCAGCGCGGTATTGCCGTTGAGAGATAATTAAAAGCTTTGAAAAATAAAAAAATATTGTATATAACTTGAAAAGTTTTTAAATAATTTCAAACAAAATGTAGATTTTCCAGGGTTTCAAAGAAAAACCTTTTTAATAATTTTGAAGGGTTTCAAGAAAATAAATTTTGTTGTTAGGCACTGTTTTTTTAAAAAATTCGTCTCTTTTGGTTAAAAATGTAAACCTTTTTTGTTGAAAATGATTTGTTTTTGTTTAAAAATTCAACTATCGATAGAAATTCGTCTTTCTTGGACGAGCTCAATTTCGAAGCTAAACTTTTTGTTGAAATTTTGATTAAATGTATCTGAAATCTTCGAAAATATTTTTGATTTTGCTTGAGAATCTTAGGAAAATTATATTTATATTTTAAAGAAAAATAGATTTGAAAAATTAAAATTCATTCGAAATTTTCAGTTTTATTAAGAATTGTTTTGATCATAAAATGAAAAAACTAGAAAAACTAAAAATAATAATGCTAGTGCAATACAAATGTAATTATATAATAATAATTAGTGAATAAGATTTTAATGTATACATTTACACAGACTGAACCTCCATTCCAAATTTAATATCTTTATTTTTAATAATATTCTTAAAAATTACAAAAAGTTGAAACCAAACATACACCGCAGTGACGGAAAATCTGAAATCGTTAACACGCTGAGAAAGAAAATTAAAAAAATTTCTTAAGGCAAGTTTTTGATGATGGAAGGATTAAAATAAGTGGAAAGTTTAGAAATAATTTTGGCTAAATTAGAAAGAAGAATCTTCTCAATAACTGATACGAACTTTTCTACACTACTTTCAACTCTATTACATCAAATGTACATGATATCAATTTCTCTACCTCGGTCGGAGGCTGTTCATTCAGATATTGCAAAATGAAGAACAAATTTTATTTTTAATCATTATTTCAATACTTCAATAATAAAAAAGTGCGCATCCAATTAAATAAAATGGTTATTAAACATTTTCTTTCAAATCGTGTCGTTTTTCCATACATTTAATTTGTTATTTGTTAAGGTGGTCCTAAACAAATTTTTAGATATAATTAAGGCGAAAAATTTTGTTCAATCAAATGTTATTGTAGTTTGTGTACTTTTTCCAAAAATTTAATTCTTCTATTTTTAATATATATTTATAACAAGAGTTCATAATGAATTTGTAGACATTTTTGAGGTGTACAACTTTCAAAAAGTTTAAAAAAAAATTATTTCTGACTTTAAACATTATTGACCACCTTATACATTGTTTTGAAATTTAAATTATTACTATTACTAACTAGTTAAATATGTAAACATATAATGTGATAAAAAAAAAATTTTATTTGAAAAAGATAAAATAAAAGATTCATCAATTTAGAATTTTAAAAGAATTTCAATTTTTTAAATTAGAGAATCCAAAATTATGTTATATATTGGACCATAATTATTAAGATCTGATATTATATTTAAACAATTATTACTATTTTACTTTATAAAAAAACATTTCTGCTATTAGTCTTTTAAATTCATTAGGTTCGTGAAGTAAAACTATAACATTATCCCAATCAATCAAATGTCCTGTTTCGACCTGATGTTTTGCTATGACTTTATGGTTTTTAGGATTTTGTCTAAAATTATCATGATGTTCTTTTATTCTTGTAGCAAGTAATCTACTAGTTTGACTCACATAACATTTTTCACAATTCAAACATTGAATTTTATATACCACATCAGTAAGTTGCAAATTGTCTAATAAATCTTTTCCTAATTTTATGAATATTTTTTATATTTTTTATTATTGAACGACAGCTTGAATGATACATACATAATACCTAATGCTAGCTGCGATATTTGTTTAGGTCAAAAGACCTGTACAAAGGAGTTGAATTAAACGATAAAGGACTCTATTACACTATTAATATAATCTACACAATTTACACTACGGAGACATTATAAAAGCCCTAACTTTCAGCACACTGGACAAGTATTTAGTGACACGCAATAATTCTTTTTTATCCGGGGAATTGAGAAGCGCAATCCAGAATAGACCAGAGACTGCAAGACTAAACGCGGAATCGAAACAATCCTTTCTGACATCCCTATACACAGGGCATTCTGCCAAAAAATGAAACAGATTCTCTTCCACTCCCAAGTTGCAGATTGTGCAGAGTTGCCCCCTAGTGTATCCAAAAGAAAGATCCCCCAATGTGAATCTACCCCTCACGTCTCCCATAAGACGCACCTGGGCAAGAAGTCTAACGTATCTAAACGGTATCCCGCCATAAAAATATTGCTGTCCCATGGGAACAATCCATAGGTGAGGCAGCACCTGAAGAGAGGATGTCTGACTCAGCCTATACAGGTCCGCATCTCTAAGATAGGCCTCGAATTTCGCGAGGATTACATCCTTATTGTTCTGCAAACTTACCAAGTTCAAGCCGGGCCATAAAGCCTCCATTTCACATAACGTGATGAGATGTTTTAGCTGCATGAGCCAATTAAACGTGGGAACTGCCCTATCTGAGTCCGCAAGGACCTGTAGTCGTTTTAAACAGACCTTAGGAAGCCTCTCTTCACCCATACCCAAAACCTTCTCTAGCCAATTTAAGGCCATCTTCAATATGTTGTATGCTAGTGGAACACGGCCTAGTTCCAGTCTCAACGCGTAACATGGAGTGTGTAATGGTAGGCCCAGAACTCTCTTGAAGAAAGGAGTTTGGATTACCTCTACCTCCTTAAAGTACCTCAAACCCCAGATCCCTATGGCGTAAAAAAGGACGCTTGAGATAAGGCTCTGAAATAAAATCAGTTTAGAGCGCCAAGATTCCGACTTGGAGGCTCGAAGGACTTGCAAGGATGAACCCGCGGCTACCTTAGCGGCAGTAGCCCTTTTGGAACAAGCCAAAGAAAAGGTACCCGAGCTTCCAAAAAGCTTGCCCAGGTAGTAATATTCCCGGACCATCTCCAATTGAGTGCCCTCAAACGTAAAATTTGGTATCAACGGAGGTCTGACCCTATGAAAAACCATGGTCTTGGTCTTGAATGTATTGACTTCCAGGTAATTCAATCTACAATATTCAGCAACAGCATTAATTTTTCTCTGGAAGTCAATCCTATTGTCAGCAAGTACAACTGTATCATCAGCTTATGCCAAAAGAATAACCTCGATCAGGTGGTCAATTGAAATTCCCCTGAGGCCACGACTCAACAAAAAACTTTCTAAACCCCCGATTGCCAAGATGAAGAAAATTGGGCTAAGAAGCTCACCTTGAAGGACTCCGCATTCCACGTCAACTGGGGACGTGGTGCCCTCTGGAGTGCGAATGGACATCCTAGCTGCGTCATAGAGACTTTTCATTACCCTAATAAATTTTGTGCCAAGACCTAGGGTCAATAGTTTTCGCCAGAGCAGATCATGGTTGACTGAGGGGAAGGCTCTCCTGAAATCAATAAAACAGGCAAAAACCTTACGACCAGGAGTGGAAAGATGGATCTGTACGATGGAGTTCAAAACAAAAATATGGTCCATACAACCTCTAGCCGCCCTGAAACCCGCCTGAAATTCCGGCAGACACTGACACTCATTCATCCACGCCACCAATCTGTCCAGGAGGATCCGCGTGAATATTTTAGCAATGACGTTCACTAGCGCAATGTCTCTATATGAGGCTGGATCCTTTTTGTCACCTTTTTTAAAAAGCATGCACGTAAGAATATTTGTCCAATCTGATGGGGCCTCTTCATTCTGCCCGACTCTCCTGAACAAACATTCAAGCTAATCCACTCCTAAATCGGGAAGCGCTTTATAAAATTCCGCAGAAATGCCATCCTCACCTGCAGCTTTCCCTGCTTTACATTTTCGAATGGCAGCAATTATTTCATTTTTGGAAATCGACCCATCCAGGAGAGGATGTGTATTTACGAACCAAGCAAGGTCAAGTCCAACTTTAGGAGGGTACAACGAGTTTGCGAAGTCTTGCCACGTTTGCAGGTCGATACAATTTCCATATGCAGACCTAATCTTAAAAAAGTTGACTGCCCTCCAGAATTCTGCAGAACCTCTGGCTGCTTCAAGAGTATTCTGAAAAGCCTTCTCGTAGTTTGCCTTCTTTGTATTCATAAGAGATATGTACGCCCTTTGATCTGAATTATATTTAAGCATGTCCTCTTGCGCGAACCTTGATACTTTACAAATCTTTAGGCTTTTTTCTACCTTTTTTCTACTGTTAAAGCAGGACCAGTCATACCACGGTTTCTTCCCCACAAAAGAGGAAGAAGGCCTAGCAATCATTCCCGCTCTCGACGCCGCTTCCCTGATAGAGGATATGAGATTCTCATTCATTGCATGCACCGAGACCGTATTCCAAGAGTGTGGATCAGAGAGCGACAGACTATTAAGAAATACCTCCCACCTAGCCTCTTTCCATATCAGTTTCGCATTCGCACTCGTATTCCTCGTTTCAACAACCCCCTCCCTACCACCCATTCGTACATTTGCCACTTCTACGCAGAGCGGAAGATGGTCGGAGCCAGTAGCAATAGGAGTAACTTTAAAATCTTTAATTACATTGATTGAAGTAAGAGAACACGCTGCGAGATCAATAGTACTCCCACTCCCGCCGGATAGGCGAGTGTAGCCTGCCGGCCAATCACCACCGAATCTGCCAGTGAGAAAGGCAAAGCCATGCACTTCCAAACATTCAACCAAAGCAAGACCCCTTCTACACACGTCACGACCCAACACGGATCTTTCGGCAAATGCATTTACCCCCTCCGGGAAGGTTTCATAAGGCACCTGGTTTAGATTACCAATACGCGCGTTAAAATCCCCACCCAGAATCACGGGAATAGAAGGATATAATTCCTCTAGCCGCGCAAGGACTAAATCCAAACTTTCGCAAATTGACTCTCTGTCCAGCCCCGGTTTAAAATATATCAAGCCGACTATAAATCGTCATAGAGAAAAAGCGCACTTTATAAAGATCCACTCAGGGGATATATCAAGGACTTTGTAGGCATACCGTTTTCGGTTTACAAATATGACTAAGCCACCACTTGCTCTACCAAATCTACTCACTTTTGTTGCACTTGCCGAAAAGCATTCATGATGAGGAAGCCAGGAGGAAAGGGTTACAGGAGCCGTCAGGGGCCACGTTTCACAGACGCAGAGAATATCGCTGTCCAAGATAGCCGTTGAAATGTCTCCCAGATTAGCGAATCCATGAGAGTTCCAGAAAACAATCCGAATGTCTTCTCCCGCCCCTGCGATAGTGTCATTCGCTCTTCTTGCGAGAGTTTCTGGTGTCTCTTCGGGGTGTCGATTTCTTGTCTTGACTAGACGAGGGTAGGCCATCGGAATTATGATTTCCGGAGAGAAAGTCGGTAATTGAGCCAGTCCTGGTCCGTTGGCTTTCCCCAGTTGAGGAAGCTGAATCAGACCTGGACCCATCTCGTTTCGGCGGTCTTCCTCTCTGTCTCCTGAAAGTGTTCTGCGCGACAAGAAATGTCTCCGTCGAACTAAGAGGAGAGCCTGTGCCCATCGAGTGAATGTCGTCCTTAGATAGGGGTTTTCCATTGTAGATTAAATCCTTTCCCCTGATTGAGACATCGTACCCTTGCTCCGACAGTTTCCTCTTCGTTTCCCATAAACGGTTTCGCAATTGTCTCTCCATTTTTGACCTGCAGCTTGTCAACGAAAGACCCATACTCGAAAAGTCTTTAGCCCTTTCAAAAACACGAGGCCTATGCGTTGGCGTGCCTACACGGAAAAGGGAATGGGTCGACTGGCTGCCGCGCGATGAGGGCTCCACGTGCTTCGAAACATGGGCGGTCAATCTCTTGATCCGGGAGGGCGGCGACACTTGCAAAGGAGATCTACGCGCCGACGGTCAATTTACAAAACTTGCCATGGTCCGTGGTGTGTTTTCTGCCACGGTTAGAGCCCAAGCACGTGGCAGAAAAGTTGCCACAGAGCAGGTTAGTATTCTGTTATAGCCGTTGGCTGGTAACTCTCTAGCGCAGCTTTCGCAACACTCCGAAGTCAAGCATCTGACTGCCCATGCGTCTAAGGCACGTGGCGCTCTCATCGCGTGGCAGCCAGTCGACCCATTTCCTTTTCCGTGTAGCTTGATGAGGACTGGTCTAGAGCCTGGGTTTCTTCCTAAACGGCTGGCTGATTCCACCACAACCGACTCCACCTTCGCCTTGGAAAATATCTCGCAAACGGACCGCGCAAGGTCTTTGTTGATAGGTTAAGGGTCTTGAGCTTGTGCATTACTACATTTTTTGCGCATGCATCTCTTCGGAGGTGAAGAACTTCCTCCGAAGTAAATTAACATTGTCTTCCAGAGCGGCGTTTCTCCTCTCAAGCTCCTCGTTTCGGATCTTCAAGGCCTCAGCCTCTCCTTTCAGGATCAAAAGATCATTGTTAATTTCTTCCACCGCTCCCTTCAGCGTGGTCATATCGGCCTTAGTTGCCGACGTATCCTCTTTTATGGAAGTCAGGAGAGCTTCGAAACGCTCAACGTGCGAAGCTGCCATCCCGGGTTCCCCCATCTCACGATAGGACAGTTCACAGTCAGCTGATTATAAGTGAGCGACCAATGTTTATTGCACAAATAGTACGGAGAAGCACTGAGAACACTCCGCGTCAAACACGGTTTTTACACCAATACAGATGAAATTAATTTGCACCAACGAAACACCCGCGAGATCGACACTCCCGCACTTTGCATGCAAAAAATCAGATTGAACTTTAGTCAGAAAAATAGATTATTTGCGAAATTATTCGGCGCGACACAAAGCGTGACCAGCAAGCATGCCGCCATATTTAAACCAATAATTTTATGAATATATCAAGTTTAGAGACAGTTCTAAAATTTGTTGTAATATTAAAATCATTTAAAATTCTTTTAATTTCAAAAGATAACTTACCATGATAAGAAATTTATACTATTGGTTTAAAATTTGAATTTCTAACTATTTTTATATTATTTTGTTGGGATAAAGAATCTGTAATTGTTTTAATTTTATTATTAATAAGTGTTTGAACAAATTCTGTTGGGTAATTATTTCAATATGAAGTTTTTAAAATAAATTCTATATTAGAACTGTGAAATGATTCATCTGATAATTTTAAAGCTGTATCAATAAGATTTCTTGCTATCGAAATTTTATGTTGAATTGGATGGTTTGAAAGAAAATTTAAATATCTACCAGAATAAGTATTTTTAGGAAACCAAGCAGTGATGATATTACCTGTATCAGTTTTTATAACTTTAATATTTAAAAACGAAATAGAATTATTACTTTCAATTTCATTTATAAATGTAAGCCTTGGATGATAAGAATCAAATTGATTTAAGAAAAAATTAGTTTATCTTTAGTGTTAGTTATTTAATGACGAACTGGCGTGGGGTAGCGAAGCGATCACATTGAGTCATGTCAAAGTCGACGAACAAGACACCAGAATATGTATCACCATGATTAATCAGATTCTTAAATACCTTTCTGACGGATTTAATCCAGACCAAGAGTTCCTGAGCCTATTCGACAAGGCACTCCTTTTGCATCCAAAAAAAGGTTTTGGGTTTTTTTAGAAAATTGGCACAGATGTAGCCTCCGGAAGCTACGACCACGATCTTTCACCGAACGATCGACCCCGACGCAACCGGAGGTGATACGTCGTCCGACTCATCACTTCCCACAACACCAGAAGTTGATCGAGTCGGGAAATCACTAAACAAAGCACTCAAAACACTTAAGGTGACGTAAATGTTAATTTAAGGACTTAACTGCCCGAACCGTCCATAAGAAACACTGGACTTTGAACAGTTGCACAATCCGACAACCGGTCACAGTCGCCTACACCTTGACAAAAACTGAAAAAAGCCAGAAAAAGGGGGTACGACACCTCAACAGGGAGCTTCACACCACCAACCGACTCCCCACTCCCACCAAAGGGAACGCGCCTGAAACTCAATATAACTGATGATGCATCTGATAATGTTCAATACAACTGCTGAAGTGTTTATATTTGTAAGATATTTCACTTCTGAGTATTTTTGTGAAAAATAAACAATTGTATACAAATCTAAATATTTGTTCACTTCCATTTGCACTTCATTCAATACACCATCCTTGCTTCATGTTTCACATATGCCAGGCGTCCCGCGACGGCTCACTGTTTTTTAACTTGAATTTACTCTGTTTTCACTTATCTGCTCCCCAATAATGAAAAAAGAACTTTTTGAGTAGTTTCATTATATAAAACATAAGTCAGGCCATCAGCCATAAGCACAAAATGCCACAATCTTTTACTATCAAGTTTGGCTATATCTATTGCTTTGGTTTCGATCGGTTCATCTGCACTATATGCTTGCAAATGATTATTATCTTCAGAAACCTCGACAGTGCTTACAATCACTGTAACAATTTTTTCTGTAAGATTCGTTTATTCAGCTTTGCAATAAATATTTATAATACACCAGAGCTTCCTTATATGCTCGCGCGACTGCAGGCGATATTAGCATTTCCTAGAATTGCTCGTCCCCACAGTTTCTCAGGGGGCAGGGTGAGAGACGGTTGCGACTCCGCCTATGAAGGGACGCGCTGCATTACTCCGCAGTCAAGTAAATTGTGCAATGTCATGCAAACGGTCATGCGAACAGGAAGAAACGGTCAGGCGGTCAGAAGCTCTGGTGTAATACCAGAAAGTGGCAGCATGTCATCTTTGAGAGGCCAAAGAAGAAGAATCGCATTTTCAGTATATTTGAACAAAATTTTCTAAGAAGGAATTAAGTCTCTTTCATCTAATTTGAATTCAATATCTTTAAGTTCAAATGACCTATTCTTTAGGAAAAAGTCACAGAGGTTCAATTGATTTTTAAGTGCAAGTGAATAACACAAGTCCGTTCTATTAAATGTGATTTTTGAATAAATTTTGGTTGGTTTTTGCTTGGCCTCTAATCTAATACAAGAAGATTTGCGAAGTGGTCCACCCTTTTTCATGATGCGGCCATACTGAATCAAATTTCGTTTTTTGGTTTCACAGATTTGCCATTCAATTTAATATATAACTTATGGTGTTTCTCTACAAGTGAATTCATGTTTTCACAATCACTTTCTATGATACTTGTTTGTAATGCTAACATAATAATCTTTTGCAACAGGTAAAACAATTTCCAATGTTGATCATTTGAAGGAACAAGATCTTTGTAGATCAAAGGTGAATTAAGAACAAAATTCATCATTCCGGTAGACGTCATTTTAATTGTTTTAGACTTTAGATTGTCTTTGGTGATTAAAGGAGGATGATTTACATCGAACGGAAAATATTTTAAACGCCAATTGAAAACTTTTAAAGTGAATCTATCTTATCTTTTGACAAAGATAAAATCATATAACTGATCTGCTACTTCATAAACGCAAACACCGAGGAATAAGTCATGCGCTATGTCGACAGCAAAGTTCATGGCTGGATGAATATCTTCCAGAGAAATAGAAAAAAATTCCTTTTGGATTCCAGTCTTTTTAACGTTACCAAATTTAACATCTTTCATGTGATTCTCTTCCGTTCTTAGAAACAAACTTTTTTCTTTGCACATTTATGGTGTTGGTTCCTTTAGAGCTTTGCAAAACCTACAAAATGAGTTTTCTGAGAAACTTTTCGTGAAAACCCAGCATCGTATTTGAAGCTGAATTGTCCCCTATAATTAGTGTCAGAGAAATTTCATTGTCGCCACAAATTTCAATACCATCAATGCTTAAAGCATTCGATGCTCGTATCAGTTGCCTGTAAACAGTTTCGTTACGAATTATTTTTCCGTCAGCTTAATGATACAACTGAGCTACAAATATATTAATAGGTCTGGACCGGAATTGTGGCGGTATGCAAAAAACAAAAATGTATATGCCAGATATGCTGTGAATCCCTGAATGCGACCCTAAAGGATTACCGGTTTCATAAGCATTTTCGTATAAAGCAAATGGAAGCGTTATCCTGCTGGGCTGTTTACGAATTTTTGATTTGCAAAAGTCTCTTTGAACTGTATTATATATTCTGCCATCAGATTTTTGTTGCAGCTCCAATCAGTATTCGCGAATGTAAGAAATAACACTTGGCAATTCTAGAAACACTTTTAATACTCTATCTAATGGTAGGAGCTGTCAACCTATTTCTTTATTTTCAATTTATCCTGTCCGATCTTTGACCTCTATAACGTCGAAGACATTTTTTTAGGTTTTATAGAGCATCCTATCTTTTCTAGTAAATCAAATCTTTTATATATTCGGTATTGAAGGTCTTGAGCGAATTTTGGAATATTTCAAAAATTAAATATATTGGGAATTTCTCTTCTTTCAGGTGTTTCCCAAACCGACATTGCATCTTTTAAACTTCTAACGTAAGAACAATGCAAAAAATCGTTGAACATAGAAATTGTGGTTTGCACCTGTTTTCGAGTTAGAGTTGGATCCGAGTAACAACTGGAAACAAACTGCAAAGCTATTTTTTCAAGAAGAAAATCATCAGGAAATTCTGCTTCTTTCTTCTTTCGGACTGAACTTTCTGTAGAATTTGATGTCTGGCTCATATTATGGGTCTTTAAATGTTTTTGTAACGATTTTTTAGGAGAAAAAGAACGACTGCAAAAGCTTTTTGTTCAATTATAACTAATCATGAAAGACCTGTGTACGTATTTTAGATGCACATCTACATTTTTCAGAGGAACCCTTTCTAAACATATACTGCATTTAGCTTGCATTTTGAATGTATAACGAATCAAACAGTACTAAATTGAATTAACGTCGCCTTAACATTTTCAACTTGTACCTTTTTCTATAAAATTCGAATCAGCATTACTATTCGTTGTCTCCATCAGTCGCTAGCTCCTTGTCTGAATCGTTTTCTTCGCCTTCAGACGTACTGCCGCTTTCTTCATCAGACAATTCTTCCGAGTCATTTTCCTCAGTACTTTCTTCCACGATATCTGTAGAGACAGCTTCTAGCGTAGTCCAAAGGATAGATTCTACGACGAAGCTCTTACTGCAAGTGCGCTCATCATCTATTTCGTACACGTTTTTTTGTAGAAAAAGCCAGACTGATTCGCAGTCAACCGGATATTGAGCGTTGAGAACATAAAATGATTTGAAACATAAATCGACAGCGGCTTCCAAACTGCTCATGGGACACTTGTGTCCATTAATATAGACGTACACAGTCAAGTTTTGTAAGGGACCGACAGCGATGACGAATGGCTGCAGAGTGTGTCCAAAGTTAAATAATTGCTCTATTCTTTTTTCTAATTGACCCTCTAGATCTGCTGAAGCCTAGAACAGAGAAAACCGAAAATCTTATTATTTAACATATTAAGTAAACTTCATATTAATATATGTATGAAATATTATTTTTGAATTTATCTTCAACTGACATGGAGATGAAGAATAAACGCCTTAGCGATTTCTGGTCTAGAAGGCTTCCATCGCTTCTTCACTTTATCAGCTGTGGATGTTTTTCCATGCTGATTCTGGGATGATACTATTCCTGTCTCCTTCTTAGTATTTTTCTTTTCTGTTAATAAAAAGTAGAAATATCTCGTAGCTGAATAAAACGCAGCTAAAGAAAAGTTCCCCAAAAAATTGGATATCATTTCACGTCTGTAAAAACCAGTAATAGAACATTGGCAGTGAAAAGTAGACAATGGTACTTGGGCCGAAAGAAACAGGATTAAAAAAACTCGGCAGTAAAAAGTGGACGCGCGCGTGTATTATTATTGCGTTCACTTTCTACTGCCGAGTTTTTCTACTTCTGTTTCTTACGGCCCAAGTACCGTTGTCTACTTTTTAATGCCAATGTTCTATTACTGTTTTTTAAAAATGTGAAATGATTCCCACTTTTTATCATCAGCGGATCAATTGTAAGTTCGGTCTGGAAGGTCTGGCCTGGTCCAGACCTGGCGCTGATCAGCGAGCCAAGAACAAAAAAAAATCTTAAGTTCGATCAGAAATTTCTTTTCGACATATTCAAAAAATATCACAGGGTTTCAAAAATGGGAGAAGATAAGAAATTCACACTATCGACACAAGACTTTTATCACCTTGACAGTCGGTTTTGGTCCAGGTTTGGCGCTGATGAGCGAGTCTAGAACAAAAAAGTTCTAAGCTCGATCAGCAAATTTTTTTTCTTGACATAATTCAAAAAAGTTGCAGGGTGTCTAATGTGATAGAAAAGAAGACATTCACACTGTCAAAACTAGCGGCTGACCACCCCATGACTAGCAGCCAACCAGCCCATACCTAGCGGTTGACCAGATGGTCTGGCCTAGGGCTAGCCAGAAAAAACATTGCTGTTAAGTATGAAGATCTAATTTTTTCTTATGTTTTCTTCTAAAAAAGTAAAAAAATTAACAATAAAGTGTAAGTCTCTACAATTCAAAAATTTGTATAACTTTTTATAAATATTTTTTCTACTTTGTTGCGAAAGTCTTTAAGGTATTACAGAAAACTACAGAATTTTACATTATTTTTAATTTGGATGTTTGACATTATAGAAAAACTTTTAATTTTACGTGAATATGTGTAAAAAATTGGAAATTTTCACGAAAAAAAAACAAGATTTCACAAAAGTTGAAATACTGGGAAACTGTACCTAAATTAATGTCGCATATTTTTATCAAAACCTTTGCTATTACAAGTAAGCACACTGAACTGTAGTCCAATTATTGAAAATTGAACAATAATTGACTCTACAGGACGATTCAATTTTTCAATTTGAAAGCCTCAGTAGTTGAAAATTTTTTACGTTCGACTGAAACTTTATAAACTATTCTTAATTCAGAAATAATTTTAAAAATTAAACGCTCCTAATCAATTTCGAATCCTATTTAAATATTTTTTCAATCTAAAATATTATACTTTTAACCCAATTAATTTGAAATTTTGTCATTAAGACATTTTTCTGTTGTTGAATCTTTAGCAATATTTTACTTTTCATTTGATATGAGCAATTTTAAATCAAGTATCAAAAACAAAACAATTTTAAACTGAATTATTTGAAACAGGAAGCCTCGGATCGTTAATATTTGATTGTGAGTGTCAAATTAAAACTTTGTACGTTACAATTTTAATTATTCTATTTAACAAATTTGTAATATGTAAGTTAAATTATTGAATTTTCATGCATGAATAATAATTGAACAATTGTTAATTTGAAAAATTTTCAGTTAATTTGAGAGATATTAGCCAGTTTTGAGCTCGGTTTTGAGGAAATGAAAAAATTTCTTAACTTTGCTGGGAAAGTTTAGAATGATTTCTTATTTTGAAAAATTAATTTTAAGAGAATATTTAGGAAGGTTTTCAAACATTTTTGAATAATAAATAACAATTGAACAATTATTGATTTGAAAAATAATCGAGTAAGTTTAAAATATATTTAGAAGTTTTGAAAAAATTCCAAATTTGAGTCTATATTAAAGAGTTGAAACGAGAAAAGAGGGAAGTTGCTTGAAAATAGGAGCGAAAAGATGATTTCTTTAAAAAAAAGGAAAAGGGGGAATAGCAGAAAGAGTGCGAATACTGTAATTGAATCAAAAATGGATTGATTCAAAGTGCTTCCGCTTTACAAATTTCTGACTGTTAAGATTTATGAAATTGGAAATTATTGAGTTTCAAATGCTATTATTGAAAAATTTTTCAGGCTCAAAACTTTATTGTTAAATTATTCAATATTTAGTGCTTTTAATGGAAATGGTAGAATTTTTTCTAGTGGTTACTTTTAATTTTAAAAGTTTCAGTGTGGTAAAGATTAAAACTAATTGTAAATACAGAGAACTTGGAGGAAAACTGGAAAAAGAACTTTTCTTCAAAAAGTCACATTTTCCAAAAATGTCGAAAGAATAAAGAAGTCGCACAATCCAGGCCCTGTAATAACTTTAATTTTTAAAGCTATAATAGTATGTCATATAATAAAGCGAAGAAAACCCAATAAATGAGCTGCTTTGCTTTTAACTCAAGGTTTGTAATTTGTTTTTGATCTAGCACGTTATATTTAAAATATTAAACATTGTATTTAAAAATTTAAAGACAAATTTCACATACGAATTCTGGACCAGCTGCTGACTTCAAAACAGAATATAAATCAAAATATTCTGCGATCGATCCAAGTGCTTTATCGCGTATCGAAAAAGTGTATTGCCTTGAATTTGGGCTATCTGGAGAAATCACCATCAACTCATCCAAATTTTTCTTCTGGTCCGCCGTTTTATTCAGCTTCTTAGAAGTATGAGTTTCACTGAATCACTTCTTGGAGGATTTCTTGAAGGATTTCGTCAAATTAGTATACCGATTGTAAAGTTTACCGGTAGCCCTCCTTTTGTTTTTAGCCGCACAAGCTGGACTATAGTAAACTTCAATTCTCTCGTATATAAAAACAGCGATTATCTCTTCTGCCCATTCTTCAAAAGTTCCGCGCAAAATTCTAGATTTACGAGATTAAATCAGTATGCATGTATACATATGCAGTGGTAGAAATATGATAGATAAAGTATACTTCCAAATATAAAACGTACGATTCAGTGGCCAGAAGTAAGTGATCTATTATAATATTGGTCAGTTTATCTCGATCAGACTTAGTTAAGCGCACACTTCCTAAAATTCTTTTTTTAGTAATAGTACGATTTAATAATCTCCGCAACTTCTGTTAATGAAAATTCATATGAATTGTTCAAATGTCATTGTGGAATGTATGGAAATCAAGAATAATACATAAGATATCCAAAATAACATACTAGATATTACATACTAAAAAATTAGTTGAAATAACTAGTTTTCTATGTCTAGTTAAAATAACTGAGAAAGGTTATTTTCAGTATAAACAAAGCTAGATTTTTAAATTACGAAAATGGCTAGAAAAATGAAACAGAATAATTATGGCACTAATGTTATTTGATTATTCAAATGATAAAAGTAATCTAGCATGCGGTTTAAGATTCAGGTTAGAATCATCGCGACGATCCAAAGTGTAATTATTTCATGAAAAAAGTTTCTACTTTTGAGAAAATTAAAAAAATACAAACAACACAAAAGCTTTCATCAGCTTCTATATACTTACTCTGTCTACTTTCGAGACTGAAGTTAAAGCAGTTGCAGAAACAGAAGCAGAATTTGTTGTCTGAGATTGGTTAGGCAGGCTTGTCTCACCAACTGCTGTGTTTCCTTTTTCTTATGATATAACATAACTTCAGTAGACGAACAAGATATAAGCCGTAAGGTGACACAGTTCAACAGACTGAACAAAATTAATCGCGTATATGCCTGCGTTGACTGGCGGCATCTACCATTAAGCCGTTTCCCTTTCGGCGAGCCTCTAGGGGTAGGCGTGACACTACCCGATTCGGGTAGTGTTTCTAGGTGGAAAGTTTCTTGTAGTAAATAACTACAAGTGTGGGCTCACCACCCCCACGACCGCCAACAGCAACGCAGTAGTATTATTCTCGAACGGTCACCCATCCAAGTACTAACGGCGCTCAACACTGCTTAACTTCAGTGATCTAACGGGAAGTGGTGTTTCCAGCGTGGCATGGCCGTGGATGTGATTAGAGCAAATTCGAGAACAAAGATCGAGTACACGCCGTGCCCGCCAAAAAGTGCGTTTGCGGCCTACTGTGGCGCTCTCATTCAGGCAGTAACCGAACTTATGAAATTTTGACTTGCACTTTCTACAAATCACCGTATTAACTCTAAAAACTTTAAAATAAAACTATTATATAATCATCTCTCAAAGAAAATCTCTAGTGTGAATGTTTACTATTACGAATTATGTCGTCGTCCCGAAACTGGGGATGAGTAGTCAAATATTTTTCATAAACTTGGCTTGACAAATTTCGGAATTGAAACATTTTTTTCAATTTAAGTTACACTCCTATCGGCTTTCTTTTATTCGGAATATATTTCAATTTACACATTCACTTCCGGAGCAGAAAGAATCAAGATAAAATTAATTTCATTAGCACAAAAAAATGATGAACTCTTTTGATCAATTATTGTGTTGAAAAAATTAAATTGCACAATTATATTCTGATGTTTACATAACTGTATGTTTAACTGGAGATTTGTGCTATTACTTATTATACAACTTTTAATTATTCATCTACATAACCTACATAACCTCCCTTGCAAATGTAAGTCAGTCGATCCAAATAGGAGATAGGGTTATTTTAACTACGGATAGTTGATCATTCTAAAGTAGTTCTACTTACTACGCACTTATAGTCATAATGATTATATTGCTTTTGACTATTTCATCGATATCTAGGAGGATAAGGTTATTTTTATTACGCTAGACTCCTTGATGCAACTATTGTAAATAGTTATTTTTACTATATTTTGGTTGTCACCTCTCGCACTTTGATTCTTCAAAGATACTTCAAGATCGTTCAAAGATGGCGCTTGTTCGATGCGCATCGTGCTTGGGTCGCTCCGTAAATTTTTTACTTTTCTGACTCAAAGTTGTTAAAAGTTTTGGCAAATTCGGGTCGTGAGTGTGAGTGGGCCTTTCATCTGTGTGCACATCCTTCGCATATCGTTTTTGAGGCGATTTTAACTGTGAATTTTGAAGAAAAGTGTTTGGATTAATGAAGATGTACTACTCGCTCCAGAAACATCAAGCTTAGTGCAACAATTGGCTTTATTTCTCGTACTGGCATGATGTGTGTACTGCCTGAGCTGTGAATTTAAGAATAGATCTCTTAACATTTTAATTTTTCTACGACAAACTATTATCAGAACATTTTCCCGAGTGCCTCTGATTGTTTTTCGCTGGCTCGAAAATCACAATTCTAAACACAGTATAAAAACATCATCCCAGCCCATTGTGATCCTCGCAGCTGTCTCACCAGTGGCTGTCACTATTATCACGCCGGCAAACATGTCTAACATCAAATTGACCACTTTGGGTCCCGATGAATCGGAGCGCCCCTGCCCACACTGTGGTAGCAACCCTCGCACAGGTATAGTGCGTACCACAGCCGCTGTGGTACGCTCTATCATGAAGGTTCTTACAATAGACAGAAGGTCGTGAAAGGAGTTGTCTATAAATGCTTCCCACCATCCAGATCAGTTTCTCCAAACCCAGTGATAACCAATGAAGAATTGGATGCTCTGATGACTCTAATGACTCACCAAAAATAAAGATGATATCAATAAAACCACGCAAAAATTCTCTGATCAACTAGATGAGGTTTCTGATCGCCAAAAAGTCACTGACCAATCCGTGGAACAAATCAAGGTAAGATTGGATACTATGGAAACAGCACTCACTGATATCGAAAATGCGGGCTTGTCTTCTTATTCTAATGACCTTGCTGCTGAAGTTCTAGAACGTCAAGTCAGATCCAAAAATATAATTTTTTTTGGAGTGCCTGAATCCACTGCAAGTACTGCCGAATCAAGAATTGATGACGACAAATCTAAACTCAACGATATTTTTGTCAAACTCGATATATCACTCGATGGCCTAAAAATTTACAGGGTGGGAAAAAAATCAACTCAAACAAGTCGACCAGTTGAGGTTATCTTCAAAGATACAGCCTCGGCTATTAACTTTCTTCGACAAAAATCGAAATACGATGGCCCGATTTCCTTCCATGTAGACCAAACACAGCAGCAAAGGAATCATTTGAAAAAGTTGAAAACAGAACTCCAGGATCAAGAAAAGGATGGTTCAACAAATAAAACTATTAGGTTTTTCAATGGTGTTCCCAAAATCGTTGACATTCAACCCTCAAAGCCAACACAAAACGGATAAACAGCAAACCAGGAATAAGCACGTCACCGACTTTTCTCTCAGTTTATTACCAAAGTGTACGAGGGCTTAGGACAAAGCTGCTTAACCTGAGAACATCAGCGTCAACATCGTCGACATGCTGGGACATCATAATCTTAACGGAAACGTGGTTACATCCAGGTATAAATGACGCCGAACTCGGTCTTCAAGACTACCACATTTACAGAAAGCACAGATCTTCGAACACAAGTATTTTTGCGAAGGGAGGAGGCATTCTGATTGCCGTACGTAAAAAAATAGCCAGTAACCAAATATTAATTTTAGAAAACTCTATCGAACAAATTTTTGTCAAAATTAGAATTGCTCATATCGATTGTATAATCTGTTCTGTATACTTTCCACCCGCTTCTCCTATGGAAAGTTACAATAAGCATATTGATTATAATCTTCCCGGTGATTCCTGGTATACTGATGATAGAGATATCTTAACATACAGGGGTTCTTCAGTCAGAGGTAAAACACTAGATGCGGACGAAACTATATCTAACAACTATGCATTTTTAGATCTTAGGCAACTGAACAGCATACAAAATTCTCAGGGCAAGCTCTTAGACTTAATTTTCTGTAATATCAGTCTGATAGATATCCAAATGACAATGGATACTTTAATTAAGTGCGACGCATTTCACCCACCCTTAGAATTAAAAATTCCTCTGCCTGATGGGTTCTCTTCAATAAATGACGTTCTCCTATTTCCAGACTTCGTTAATGCTAACTACGAAAAGATCCTAGAGTACCTCACAGAAGTCGATTGGCAAAATGAATTACATTCAAATGATATTGAAATTTCAACTGAATTTTTTTTTTCTTATTAATTTTGTGATTGAGAAATATTTGTCTATTAAAAAAGTCTTCCTTTCAACATATCCCACGTGGTTTAATCAAGAGTTGAAAAACCTTACTCGACTGGAAAAGATTGCCCATAAAAGATTTAAGGAATGTCAATCTTTCAATATTTATGAAAGTTTCAGCTCCTTAAGATCGAGGTGCAAAACCCTGAGTGACAGTCTGTATCTTCAGTATACCAGTAATATAGAAAGTACCGTACAAGAGAATATAGGGGCCTTCTGGCGTTTCGTAAATCAAAAACTGAAGAACACAAATGTCCCAAGAAATATAGCCCATAACGATACAGAAATTAACAACGGTAAGAAGATTGCAAATGTCTTCGCGCAATACTTCAATTCTGTAAACACAAATAACCAATTCTCAAATTACACTGTAAATTTTGACCATGAAGTTCGACTGTCCGAACTTAAAATATCTGCACAGGAGGTTTTCAAGGGAATATCTAACCTAGACCCTCACAAGGGGCTGGATCGGATAATGTTCCACCTCGTTTTTTCAAAGAGTGTATTAGTATACTCTCGGAACCTTTAAGCATTCTATTTAATCACTCTTTAAAATGCGGGGTTGTTCCGAAACGCTGGACGGTCTCATCAATAACACCAATATATAAATCGGGGCCGAAACAATTTGTAAGGAACTACAGGCCCATATCCATACTGAACGTCGCTTCCAAAATACTAGATAGTTTCATAGCAGATTGTCTAAAAGATTCTTCCAGTAATATTTTTATTGACGAACTTGTTACTGAATCTCGTTAAAGAATCTATGGATAAGGGTCATCAGGTAGATGCTATATATACTGATATCGCAAAAGCATTCGATCGAGTAAACCACGACATCCTTTTGTCTAAATTAAAGGCCTATGGTATGAGAGGATCACTGCTGAATTGGCTTAGTAGTAATTTAAATGAAAGAATTCAATATGTGAAAATTAGTAGTTTTAAGTTAGATAGTTTTTGTCCTACATCGGGTGTTCCCCAAGGCTCACATTTAGGACCTATATTTTTCACTATCTTCATGAATGATATTGCACAAGAGATAACTTTTGTAAGATTTTTACTTTACGCTGATGATTCGAAATTATTCTATACGATCAAGTCAATTGAAGATGCAAAATTATTGCAAAAAGATCTAGATAACATCAGCCATTGGTGTCAAGTCAATGATATGTCGTTTAACGTAAGTAAATGCTCGGTTATCACCTTCTCGCGCAAGATTAAGAACGTCGATTTTCCATATATGCTATATGGGTCGCTTCTTTAAGTATCAGAAATGATCAATGATTTAGGTGTTCTCATAGACAACCATGTAATTTTTGCGCCGTACATACAAAATATTGTATTGAAAGCTTCAAAATGTTAGGATTTATTTTGCGCGTAGCAAGAGATTTTCGCCAAATTAATACATTAAAAACACTGTTCATATCCATAGTTCGTCCAATACTTGAATATGCGTCAGTGGTTTGGAACCCTTATCAAGCTTTGTACACGGATAAACTAGAATCTGTGCAAAAGAGATTCCTGAGGTCAATTGCATTCAGATTAGGAATTCCTAAGGAAACAGGCTATTTGGAAACCATATCTGAATTATAACATCTAGAATCACTCGAACATAGAAGGTTTCAGACTGGACAAATTTTTTTGTACAAGCTCTTAAATTCTTATATAGATAGCCCTTCCTTACTACAACAAATTTCTCTTGATATACCTTCGAGGGAATTGAGGAATACGAATCCGGGCTTATTCGAAATTCCATTTCGTAGAACAGAATATGGCTCACATGCACCTCTACCCGAAATCTGTTGTAATTATAATAAGATAAACAATGTATCCTACGATGTCGACATCTTCAATCAATCATTAAATGATTTTGTAACAACAATTAAATATTTTTCGATGCCATAAAGCAATCTTTAGTTTTGTTTAAGTAATCTTTAGGAAGTAATGAATTAAAATTTTATGAATGTTACCGAACAACTACTACTCATATTTACTATTATATAACAATTATAGTTTTTCTATTTTAAGCTTTCTTTGTAAAATACTGAATATTAAGTATACTCTATATTATTCTATGAATCAAGGAGTTAGCCGTCAATAAACTAAATTTAAATTCATATTCAAAACAGTTGATCCAACTAGGAGAAATGGTTAGCGTCACTACAGGTGATTGACCATCCTGAAGTGGACCCACTTACTTCTCACGAAAAGTCATAATGAGTATACTATTTTTAACTGTTCATCGATAGCTAGGAGGATAAGGTTATTTTTATTACGCTCGACTCCTTGAAGCAACTATTGTGAATTAGTTGTTGTTACTACATTTTGGTTGTCACCTCTACCACAAATTTAAAACAGTTGATCCAACTAGGAGAAATGGTTAGCGTAACTACAGGTGATTGACCATCCTGAAGTGGACCCACTTACTTCTCACGAATAGTCATAATGATTATACTATTTTTAACTGTTCATTGATAACTAGGAGGATGAGTTTATCGATCTCCATCAAGTTTCCATTAAGTCTCCACGTTTTGAGAACCCCAGAGTCAGAAAAACCCCATTTTTATGCAGGTAGCTGTCTGTATCCTCTAGGCACGATAACTTTCGAAAGATTGATCAGACTATATTGTACCTTAGCACACTTTTTTGCTAAAAAGAACTCGAATAATTTATTCTCATGACTTTTTTCAATAAAAACGAAATTAACAGAGTTATAGCATTTTCAAAATCCAAAAAAAAAACACGAAAATGAACATTTTTAGCCAAACAACGCACGAAATGGAAAAAAGGAAGAGAAGAAAATCGTTTCTTTTTGAAAGCCCAAAAAGATTATCGTAATAACTGTTTTTAGTTTTTCTGAAAAGAACAAAATTTAAATTTTGTTCGCTCTAAAAATAATGAAACACCAAAAATTCCATTTTGCTGCCAAACTACGCAAGATATGAAAAAAATAAGACAAAAGTTTTCCACCCAAAAGAGAGTGAAAATTCATCTAAATTTGTCAGAAATAATTTTTTGATAGGACGAGTAGTTTTTGTTTTAATCGAAAAAAATAACATTCAAAATAAAAAAATTAAATTTTTTGAAAAACGACTCAAGGAACGAAAAAGAATTAATAGACCAAAGTTGTTCACCCAAAGACTGTCTACAAATTTATTATGAACTCTTGTTATAAATATATATTAAAAATAAAAGAATTAACTTTTTGGAAAAAGTACGCAAGCTACAATAACATTTGATTGAATAAAATTTTTCGCCTAAATTATATCTAAAAATTTGTTTAGGATCAGCTTAACAAATAACAAATTAAATTTATGGAAAAACGACACGATTTGAGAGAAAATGTTTAATAATCATTTTTTTTAATAGGATGCGCACTTTTTTATTATAAAAATAAGACAGTGAAAATACTTTTGTTTCAGTGCCAATGCATATTATGAATTGTCATATTATAAATTCATTGAAATAAAACATTTTTCAGGGTAGCTAAGAATAAAATTTAATGTAAAACAAGAAACATGTATAAAAGTAATGATTAAAAATAAAATTTCTTCTTCATTTTGCAATATCTGAATAAACAGCCTCAGACCGAGGTAGAGAAATAAATATAATATACATTTGATATAATAGAGTTGAAAGTAGTGTAGAAAATTTTATATTTTGACAAAATCGAGCGCGAAGCACGACATACGTGATTATAATGTCACTGCGGTGTATGTTTGGTTTCAACTTTTTGTCATTTATAAGAACATTAGTGTAAATAAAAAATGTGGAATGAAGGTTCAGTCTCGTAAATTTCTACATTAAAATCTTATTCGCTAATTATTATTATATAATTACATTTGTATTGCACTAGCATTATTATTTTTAGTTTTTTTAGTTTTTCGATTTTATGGTGAAAACAATTCTTAATACAACTAAGAATTTCGAATGAATTTTTATTTTTCAAATCTATTTTTCTTTAAAATATGTTCATAATTTTCCTAAGATTCTCAAGAAAAATCCAAATATTTCGAAGATTTCAGATACATCTAATCAAAATTTCAACAAAAAGTTAAGCTTCAAAATTGAGCTCGTCCAAGAAAGTCGAATTTCTATCGAAATAGTTGAATTCTCAAACGAAAACAAATCATTTTCAACCAAAAAATATTAAATTTTTTCAATAAGAGACGATTTTTTTACAAAGTAGTTTCTATCGAAAAGATTAATTTTCTAACAAAAAAGATGAAGTTTCAATAAAATAGATACAATTTCAACTAATATTATGAATTTTCAACCAAAATAATTATGGATTTTTCAACGAAATTAATGAATTTTCAACCAAAAAGAAAAATGAATTTTTAACAAAGCAATTAAATCCTCAACAAAAACAGATTGATTTTCAATAAAACAGTTACATTTTCAACCAAAAAGATTTATATTTTCACCAAAAGAGACGAATTTCCTACAAAATAGTTTCTACTAAAAAAATTAATTTTCTGGCAATGAAGATGAATTTTCAACCGAAAAAAATTTTTTTTAGCAAAGTTGCTGAACAAAAGAAGATTTTATTTTAAATAAAAAAAGTTAAATTTATCCAAATAAAGACGAAATTTCAACAAAGTAGTTGAATTCTCAATGAAACAGATTAATTTTCAACCAGTTACATTTTTAACCAAAAATGTTATATTTTTACCAAAAGAGGCAAATTTGCTACAAAACAGTTCCTACCAACAAAATTTATTTTCTTGAAACCTTTCAAAATTATTAAAAAGCTTTTTTTCGAAACCCTCAAAAATCTACATTTTGTTTGAAATTATTTGAAAACTTTTCTAGTTATATGCATTATTTTTTAATTTTACAAAGCTTTTAATTATCTCTTAAACTAACTCGAATTTTTTTCTAATATTTTCTAATCTTTCAAAATTGAAAATTTTTGCCTCAAAATTGTTTACATTCTTTTCCGACATTTTAAGAAATCATTTCAATGTTTTCAAATCTTTTACAATTTTCTCCTGAAATTCATTTTTCAACATAAAAAATCATTTCAAATTTTCCTAAGAATCTTCTTTCTTTTTTATTCTCTCAGAATCATTCAAAATTCTTAAAACGCTTCTTTTTCGGAATATTCAAGAATCTACATTTTTTTCAAATCTTCTCAAGTTTTGAATTATTTTCTAGTTCTTTGGAATCATTTAAAACATAATTTATAATTATTCTACGAATGGTCGTCAAATTTCCAGCTATAACGAGTAACTACGGATATTCCAACTAGAAAAAAATAAAAAAGAGCCATATGAAAAAAACTAATTGAATACAAACATTTTTTTCAACTTTTTTTCTGGTCAAAATTAGAAAAAGGTTTCTTCTTTGCGCTGTTTCAGAAATATCGATAATTAAAAAAAAAGTGATGCCAAAATTCAACATGACCATAACTCTAGTAATTTTTAAAATTCTTTGGATACCAAATGTCTCTTACATAATACTATAATTTCGCAAAGTCTCATTGGAATCAAAACACCACTTGTAAATCCTGATATACATATCTGACGTAACTAACCCATAATCTTAATGCAGTAAGAATGAAAGCTAATAACTTATTCGTTTTTGATTTTGAATTTTCTCTTTATCTTACCAACCCCATTATCACACTTATCTTGATCGACCCTACGCTATATTTTCCTTAATAGTAACAAATTGTAAAAAAAATTTCAAATATACAATATTTTTAAAATATGTTATTAGAATGATTTGTTTTTTTACAGACGTCGCCACTGGTGGTTCAATGGACTGGATTAAAGCTAATTTGAAACTCGTTTTTAGACTCGTTTCTGGTACTTTTTGATGAAGCCGCAAAGTACGGCTATTCGAATTTTGATCGGACACAGTATTCGCAAAGTGAACAATTAGCAAATTTTACGAAATTTAGTTGGTCTGGAATATTCTAGAAATTTCGGAGATGATTCAACAAAAGAGTTGTGTGTCAAATTGCTTTATTTGAATCTGATTAAAGTAAGTTTTGGTTAAAATTAGTTCAAAAAAGTTAACGAGTGTTGCAGTGTCTATTGTATCATGTGGCTTATCCCATATACAAGATTTATCCATATACCCGCAGTTAAATTAGTTTTATGGAACAAAGCTACAAACAATATGCTTTCACAAACCATGATAAGCCCTAGCCATTTCTCTCAGTTTCATTCTATTAATTTTTCCGGTCGGCGTTTGTGGTAATTTTTCTAGGAATACTATTCCACCTCGGAGCTTTTTAGTGTCACCAAGAACTGAAGTCAACTTCTCGAGTTCCTCTTTGGATACCTGCGCGTACAGAAATAAACAATCTCAGTTTCTACCTCGTTATCTCAGTTCCAGAATCAAATCTTGATACTGTCATGAAAATTTTATTTGTAATCAGAAAAATGTTGCTCATACTCTCAGAGAAAAAGTTGTCTTGCCTGTTTTGTTTTAAACCACGTGGATATCATTTTAGATAAATAGAATCATTTGGCTGCAAGATTATCTGAAGTTTGTTTGAAAACGCTATAATGTTTGCTGTGAATGGATCCTTTTTGAGACAAATGAAATTCCTTTTAACTTTAAATTTAAGAGAAAATTCCATTTTTGTCAAGAAGCATCCTTCTGACACAAGAGTAAATTTCTCCGAGTGTATATCCAGACTGTGATTTGACTGCATTTCTACTAATCACCTCTGAATTTTGGGTCTTTACAACAAAAGCCATTGGGTGTTCGTCATCCACTGAGTGAGGTACAGGAACAACAGCAGCTTCCAATACTTTAGGATGTTTGGCAAGGAGACTTTCGATTTCTGTTGGCGAAATACGATATGCTCTGTATATTATCACCTCTTTCATTCGGTCCACAATGTAGATGTTGCCCTCCAAGTCATAATAGCCCAAATCTCCAGTGTGAAGCCAACCTTTGCAAACAAAAATGTAGCTTTTGAATAAAAAATTTATATATAATAAACACGAAATACAAACAAACCTACGCATATGTATGTAAATATTAGGAAAATAAAATGATGATGAATGAAAATTCCCTCTTACCTTCATCGTCAATTGCTTCTCCAGTGGCCTTTGGATTTTGGAAATAAGACTTCATCATATACGTCCGTTTGAGAAAAATCTCACCCTTCTGATTGGGTCCTAGGATATCTTTGGTATTGATATTTATTATTTTCAATTGTAAATCATAGGTCACGATTCCGCAAGAATCATGATTATTATAACCTCTTCGTTGCATAACTGACACTCCACCTAATTCTGTGAGTCCTATAGAATACATATGCGTCTTTTAAAATATAAACAATAGCACAACGAATTCTAAGGGATCAAATCTTGATCCAAGAGTGGGTCAAATCGTTGTAAAAATAGAAAAACAATCATGATCATCTACGTAGGAAGGTGTGAATGTAATTTTCAAATTCAGCTGTTTTTTGCATTGTGCAATGCTTTGATCCACTTTTGGATCAAAATTTCTTACCTTGGGATTAGTTGTGATATTACAGATGGAAGGTGAGAAATATATTTTCAAAAATTCAGGTTTAGTAAAGGGTTGACAACAGCTATTTGCGATACAAATGTGCGAAATAGGCGATTGCCAACGATTATGTCAAATTTTTATCCAAAACTGGATAAAATTAATATTATTCTCGGACAGCCTGGTAGATTGAAGCACTTTGCACGTAATTTAGGAGCATGGGAGTCCTCACTCTGTATGTGGGTGTTCAAAAAAAAAGGTTTCATTATGTAAAATTACCGTATCCTTGAACTATTTCACCATCAGCGCCAGCATTCTTCAATTCACAATTAATTCGTTTTGTTACTTCCGCTCGCAATTTTGAGCCGCCAGTCCAAATATATTTTATTGCAGATAAATCGAATTTTGTCATTATTTCGTATGATTTGAAGAGTTCATTTATAATTCTTGGCCCAATTCTTACAAACTGTACCTACATAATATTAAAAAGTTCAATAAGAAAAACTGGGTTCATTGGAAGGAAAAAGTGAATTAACAAAATCATTGAGCAATGTGTATACTTTGATTCTTTATAGATGAAACATTCATTCAAGATTCAAATGTTCATAATTTGACGAAGAAAAAAAAGAATATTAGAAGAAAAAAAGTAAAAGAAATACAAAACATCTTCATCCATTTGATCAATTTGCGCACAAAAAATAAGAAATTGAAGAAACCTTGAATTTTTCTACATTTCTGCAAAGCTCTTCCGGTGTTAAATTGTTCACGATAATGGCTTGATATACGGACAATATACTCCATAATGTACACAAACATCCAGATATCCAGTACAGTGATGAATTACACATCATAACCATATTTTCTGATTTTTCAAATAAGTTATATAATCGATATGTATTGTAATATAATCCTCGATAGGAGTGTTGAACGCCTTTGGGCAAACCAGTAGTTCCCGATGAAAATAATATTAAGGCATCATCTTCTGGATTCACTGGGTGACACTGGAAATTCTCCACTTCCTCCGCACTCTGTTTTTTGATAATATCCTTGAAAGACTCCAATCCAGGAACATTACCAAAAACTACGACTTTTGATTCGACATTCTCCTCTCTTAGTATTTCACTGAGCAGTTTAGCTGCATCCTCGTTGGCGAAAATAATTTTTGGTTTTGTCAGATTCACAGAGTATTTTGCCTCATCTGAAACCAAGACGATTTCGACCTCAAAAATTCTGTCCGTTACGTAATAATAATTCAGCGCATAATCAATTGGTGTAAAAACGCACAAAAAATCGTGGGATATTACTTTGATCTGGAAGTGTGGGACCCAAGTGCTTGGCAGCAGAGAGTCATTCTCATTTTATTAACATGATCGAGATTTGGTTTCAGAATTATGTATGACTAAGGCACAAGTACACGGGTAAAATTTATTGAGGAAAGATTCCAGAAAATGTCCATAAAGCTGGGACATAGAGGTATTCAGGAGAAAAATGAACTCTATTTAGAAAATTAAAATTCCTGTGGTGCTAGGATTGACTGTGTGTGTATGTTCTCGTATGATCCAGTATGTGCCCAGTATTATGTCGTTGGTCAGTCTTTTCAATAAATATATTATAATTTAATTTTTATAAGAAGCACTTTACCAGGTGTCCAGTCGTGGAACCACGGATTAAGATTTGCTCCGATGTAAAAAGTTGCACAACAAGGAGCCCATGATGCAATGGTATTGTGGGTACAGAGAGAGATGATGTCACCTGGGCCTATGCCTTCTTTTCGAAGCCATATTGCACAGCGAACGCTTTCATCGGCTAATTTTCCAAATGTTCTGGTTTCTCCCGTTTGAGCATCGATCTGCAAATTCAAGTATCAGCATTTCCCGCTTCATTTAGAAAAAGTATTTGTAAATGTATATACTTACTTGTCCAACAAAGTCTGGATTTTTCTTCAAATTGTCCAACAGTATTTCATTCAGACGTTCGTCTTCTTTCAGAGGAGGCAGAGTTTGAGCTTTTATGATGTTATTTTCAATGACGAAAAGAGGTGCTACCTGAAAAAGAATTGTGTGTCTTGTATTATACGTACATTGCAATGTTGATCATACTTTCTACGTGACAGTTATGTCTAGGAAAAAGAATGTATTAATTTTGCCATCAATATATAAACTTGACAAATTTTTTGTAACATTTTCTCTCCTCAAATAAGGTTTGAATTTTGGAATAATACTTAATATACAATACACTATATGAGGAAGAATACGTCAAGTGTTTTCTTCAGTTGCAACACCGAGGTTTATTTTATCTCACATGCTTTATGTCTACTTTAAATCATTTTCAAATTCATATTTGCTGTAAAACTCATTCCGTTTTTAATCTTCTCTTTTCGAGTTTCAGCATGTTTCGAAAATTTCAACTTTTCCCAAGTACACATTTGTCAATTCACTATCTTTCGCCTCGCTATTTATTCACAGGTGCAAGAATGGCCTTGCAAGGGAAATTAGCTCTAACCTTAAGAATCTTCGAAAATCCCGCAACGAAATTGTATAACCCTCTTACTTCGCCAACAAACTTGATTTTAGAAAATTTATTATGTACTCACAGCTGTTAAACAAATACCTAGATCAAGGCCCTCGACGTCATCAATTCTCTCAACATACGAATTTCCCAATTTTCGCACCCTTCCCATTGCTTTATCATCAACAGTCAATCAATTACATTCCGTTGTTTGTATCGCATTTGTCTCTGGTTAAAACTCCACTTGTCCGTCACTTTGTAGAAACTTTTACTTAAACTATACATTCCACTATATATTTGCTTGTATGCATACATGTATATTTCCTTCAAAATATATGAAGCGTTGGGTGAAAAAACAACCTAACCAGGGTTAGGTTGTTTTTCCGTAAATCGCTTTTTCGGAATCAGCGAGCCCTAGTTAGCTAGTACAAAGCTTAAAACTATTATAAAAATTATTATTGTTTACGCAAATCACGTTATACTAGAGTAGGACGCATGGAGAAACGTCGCGCGCGTAGCTCTCGTTCTTCGCTCTCGCATAGCTGTGCAGACTGCAGCGTGTAGTGACCAGTCGGCGAATCAGTGCGCTATTATTTTTATTGTTACTGCCCTTCTAGAAAAAAATGATTGGACCCGATCGAGATCGATTGCCAGGTGAATCATTTTGAATTGGTATTGATAGGTACAAATTTTGTTTATCATTCTCTCAATCATTTTCAATCGGGACAAGCGTTTGAATCGTTCGCAATCGGGTTAGTGCATACAGACGTCAATTGGTAACCAAACCCTAAAAACCGACTAAAAACGCATGCAGTTTTTATAATTTATTAGTTCATTGTTATTCGCCCTATGTACTCTTGTTCTATATTCGATGCAATTGTGTGAGACTGCTTAAAATATGAACTGTTTGTGCGCGTTTTCCCTAGTGGAAAAATCTTCTGGCGTTGACCAGCCCCAGACTAGACCGTCTGGACTCTAATCTGGCGCAGATCAGCAGCTGGTCTCCCGCTATTTAGCGGTTAGTGTGTTGCTAGCTAGGGTATCTTTTCATTGGTATTAAATTCGAGATGCAAAATAATTTGTTTTCACTTCGAGTTCGACGTTATATTGATAAGTTTGTGTCCATGTTTTTCACTGGCCACGAACCTACCAATATATGAACTCGATGCGGGAATAGTACATTGTGTTACAAGTGCGTGAAGTTGAACATTCCAAGAGTGTGAAGTTTGTAACACGAGACGGAGGCGAACGCACGGGCCGAAGGCGAGTGCGTGCAAGCCGTAGCAAGTAGTAGTGCAGGGGGCGAAGCCCCTGCGGGTGGGTTTGGGGGGCGAAGCCCCCTGACCAATAAAAAACCACCAAATATGGAGTCACAATGTTATTACATTAAACTTAAAAAAAAAAAAACATTGAGTAACGTGCCCACAGTGTTGAGGGTGCTAGACTTTTCGACAGTTCGTCAAAATAGACAAGGAGCACGTTTTCTGTTACAGAGGTTATTTCACTTGTTTCGCACCTATATTCATATAGACTGTTCAGATGTTTGACAGCTTTTTATGAGCGTCATGAAAACAAATGTGATCAGTTGAGTTGCCCGGGAAACGCCGCGTAATTGTTTCACATGCCGTGTGAATATTAATTCCAGAACTAAAGACAAGCGCTCGTAAATGATTCAGTGCGGGAATATATATTATTAATAAGGCTTCACGTTAATTATAATTTACCAAATAATAAATTCAAAAAATTTCAGAAGTCGGGTACTCTCGACCCTTTACATAACCTTAAACTTCATAACGGTTTATAAAAGCCGAAAAAATAGAAGTAAAATAATTAAAGTGCATTATGGAAGAGGCAGCAATACATTTCTTTTAGAAAATATTAGTATGAGTCAAAATTATATGTTTAATAATAGTTATTTGACCATTTTTGTTTATTTTCGACCTTACTAAACAATCTCAATTTTTATCCAATTTTAATAAAAAATAATAAAGTCTACAGTTTCTAAAAAAATTATTTTTAATCATATTCAACGACTTGAATTGAAGATAACTTTCCAAAGAACAAAATGAGCTATTGCTCACTATAGGATTCGATACAAATTACGATGTTTGGCAAGATTAAAAAAAATGCAAAATAACTATTATTTGAGAAATTATTCTGACTGAAACTAATTTTTTCTCTGAAATGTATTGATACTTCTTTCAGAATGCATAAAAATTAATTCTTGTTCTATTTATCCATGGGTTGTGATAATCTGAAGATTTAAACACTCAATTGAATTAAATATTTATTTTCGACTTAAATTATAGTTAAATATTGCTCCAGCTATAAATTAGAATAGAATTTATGAATTTATTTACATAAACAAAATTCTTTTTTTCTTTTTAAGTAAAAAAAAAATGATGGGACTTTGAGTTGAAGAAGCAGTCGCGCCAGGAAATGTAAATAAAATATAATTTGAGAATTCAAGTCTTTCCTTTTCATTGGCATGAATATGCAATGCTGAAAAATTAAAATGACTACATGGATATAGCGGTATATATGTATAATTAGTATATTATAAGTGTAAGTTTTCCTATCAACAGAATTTTCCTTAAAGTACATACACTTGACCTCAAACTTAATCGACTTCAGTCGATTGCTTGGAAAAGAAGGAATTATGTAAAACACAAAGATAACAATATGAAGAAAGTTAAATAAGACAGTACGCACTTCAAAGGAAATTCATTGAAGGTATAAGCGTTTATTATCATATGGAATACGCGAAAAAAGCGTTGCAGTGCTATTGCTTATGCAATATCGTCTTTCAACCTACAACTTTCTACTTTATATACCTTATACCGCCCTTTTTAACTTGTACATTAAGGAATAATAATTATTACTTTTTCGAAAATTGTGAGAAAATTTTTAAGAAATTTAATTTCTAATAAAAATATTTTTAATTGAGAATTAAAATTTAATTTCCACTTAAAATTTTTCAAATTGATAATTGAAATTCAATTTCTAATTAAAATTATTCTCATTGACAATTAAAATTTAATTTTTAATTGTAATTGTTCAAATTGATGATCAAAATTTAACTCAACTATTTCTAATTAAAATTTTAATTCAATCGTCTGTTGTCAAATAATTAAATTATTAATTTATTTCTCATCAACTAAAATGTTTTATGGATATCAAGAAAAAGTTAAATTGCGTGCGGAATAAAATAATTGATTCCTCATAGAGGGAGTTTTGTAATTACCTAAATTTTCAAATATACTTTTTTGACATATTTTGATATAATTCGACCCCAGGAGAACGAAAATAAAATTTAAAAAAATGTGAACTTCTCATGATCTACTATAACCTACCAATATCGTTTTTAAATTTTTCATCTAAATTAGTGTACTTGTTTACAAAAGGATTTTTTTTATATTGGGAATATAACAGTACTGCATTTGATGTAATTGTTAGCGTCTTCGAGACGCGTGGATTGATTGTATCCTATACAAAAAATGTTGTTATTATACATTTTATTGCAACTTATTGTGTCGTTTTTCCAAGAATTTAATTTTTTTCTTTTTATTCTTATTTTTTACGATTATAAAAAAAATCTACTCGCCCTTTCTAAAAATTATAAATGACGAAATCATAGATCCTCTTTGAGTGAAAAACATTTGCCTATTAATTTTTTTTCATAGCTTGTGTCGTTTGTCCAAAAATTATTTTTTTTTTTAAATTTCAATGATATTTTTTATGAATAAAACAAAAATTAAGCGTCCTATCAAAAAGTGATTTTGTTTCTTGCATAGTTTGATCAAAAATGGAATTTTTAGTTTTTCATTATTTTTTGTGCAATCAAATTTTGAATTTTTGAGAAAATTACAAAAGTTGTCGTCATAATTTTGTAAAACTTTTTTCAGGACTTTCCTTGACTTTTTTCATATCATGCGCTGTTCCGCTTGAAATATCCATTTTCGTTTGTTTTTTTGGATTTTGAAAATGCTATGACTCTGATAATTTTCTTTTCATCGAAAAATGTCATGGGAATAAATTTTTCGGGTTTTTGAGTACTATGAGTAGCCTAATATAGAATTTCCAGTCACACACACACACATTTTAAGTTAAGAAGTCACACACACACACGCACACATGGACATTAAAAAAAAAAATTTTTTCGAGCTCCTGGGGTCGATTTATGTCAAAATATGTCAAAAAAGTATATTTGAAAATGTAGGCCATTACAAACCTCCCTCTATGTGGAAGCAATTTGCACATTACTTTGCAATATCTGAATAAGCAGTACCAGATTAAGATACAGAAATAAATATAATATACATTTGATATAATAGTGTTAAACATAATGTACAGAAGTTCGCAATTCGGACAAAATCGAGTGCAAAGTACGATGTACGTAATGAGAATGTGTTCGATAAAGCCGAAGGAGCTTTAACAAAAGAGAATTCACAATCAACAAATAACAGTTCTCGATGATTTGATCTTCAATTTTGAAAGATCTGTGCGCAAATGTGAAGCAAATACAGAGACCGAGCGCATAGCGCGAGGTGAATAAGTCATCGAGCGCGAAGCGCGAGATAAATATAATATCGAGCGTGAAACGCGAGAACCAACAGTCGCGCGCTCAAGGCGCACCCAAACTTGTGAGCCGCGCGCGTAGTGCGCGATGAGAATGTATCCGCGTAGCGGGCAGATTTTTCATTATTTACTTCCCGAGTTGAATGTTTTTATGTGGATGATAATGAATAACTGTATATAATTGTATTTCAACGGTTTAAGACGTGAATAATAGTTATTATCGTTTTTAACAGGTATTTGAAATTATTTTCAATTATTCATAGTAATTTAAATTTATGAATTTCGGAAAATTATCGCATAACAAAATTTTTTTTATATGTTAAAATTTGGTATTCAGAAATGTTTGCGTCTAAGTTCCCTCACTATTCTCATCACATCATCATCCAACAAACATGTAAACTGATGTAAAGATGTAAAAAGAAGCAAAGTTTAAAAAATGCAAGGAATGTATAGTGCTTGTAATGTATTACATTATACATATGTTAATGATAAAAATATATCATAAGTATTAGTTGAATTGCTCAATTATTAATTAAAATATAGTTAGAATGGAAAACTAAATTTTAATTCCAAATTGAACAAAATTTAACTAATAACTAAATTTTAATTGTCAATTAAACAAAATTCGATCAAAAATTTAATTTTAATTCTAAATTTGAACCAAATTCAATCAAAAAATACATTTTAATTGTCTATTGAAAAAATGTAATTGAAAATTAAATTTTAATCGCTAATTGAATAAAATTTAATTAAAAATTAAATTTTAATGGTCAATGAAAATTTGTAACATTAAGGATTCTTAGCTAATTGATAATTAAGGCCTAATCGAATTGAAATTCCAATTGATTATTTGCAACTCTGCTCATAAGTCTATCTTATTATAGCTGGATAATTTTACATTACCTTAATAATAGATGCAATACTTCCACGATGATTCATTGTAATAAATTTAAATTTAAAATTCAAAATTTAAAGATTTTTCGGGTTTCAATCGTGTGCGAAGCTATGAATGTTACCGACGTTTCGTAAAAATGGCAGTTCACTTCTTCAGGGCTGACAAAAGAAGGAAAAGAAAACCGCAAATGTAAGAACTCATACCCGAACACACGTAGGAAACGCGACCTAGTGCGATTCAACTGAATGGCCTTCCCACACATACTCCACCAAGAACAGGGGAGATTAGCCGAACAGGTTGGCCGAAGGTAATAGTTGTTGTTGAAACTTATCATCAGCCGTTTGGCCGATAATAATTTTCGCTGAAGGATTCGCTTCAGTGGTTCGGCGGAAGTAACTCTCTTGAGAAACAAGCCTTAAAAATCTGAAACTGAATCAGAATTTCTGCTGTTTGGCCATGGAATTCAGTTCACTATCAAGAGCAATCAAATAAATCCTACATGAAATCCTTCAATTAGAAGCAAAATGCTTCCGGTTATCATACTGAGCGTGTGTAAAGTTAAATAAAATGTCAAAAAATGTCTAACCCCCACAGTGAAATTAAAACTGTTCGCAAACCTAGGTCCCGAGCAGGGAGAAAAATTCGAGAAACCCTCGAAAAAAGGTTGGCATACCAAGCGCTCATAGATTCGGCTATTAAAATAGAAAAAATCCCAGTCGAAGAAAAAAAAATCAGCCCCGCTTTACCCGAGCCAGAGCCCGGTTGTCACAAATTATCCAACGACAAAGAATTCCGAGAATTTTTTGAAACCGCCCTCAATCGTGCAGAATCATTCGCACAATTGGCTCAAATCACGCGAAGGGGACAGCAAAATTAGGTACTTGTTCTAATAGATGATAGGAAACTTGTAAAAAAAGTAAATTTTCCTGAGAAAAATAGTACCAACACTGAATTGCAAGGAAATTTCTAATTACCTAATCGGAATCAAGAATTATCAAATTCCAAAAGAGGTAAACATTGATATCACTGCAGGCCTAATCGGTGTAGGGATTACCTTTTTTTTGCTTGATAATTAAAAAAAAATAATAAAGACACATTACTCGAAGGAACAAATAAAATTCCGGTGTGGCGTCGCTTTCCTCTTTTACAACCACGCGGATAGTAATCCAAAAATCACTAAGTTGGAATAAGAAAAACAACGTGAGTATCAATTATATTAATAATTGATACCTACTAGTTCACCCAATCGCACGCTCAGCTGACGGGCCGAAGCTTTTCTTTTTTCCAAATTCCTGAATAATGTCCTGAATAATGTTCCTGAATAATAAACCGAAGTCACGCGATTTTGTTTTTGAGTGCTCTCAAATTACAAAATTATGTGGCTCATACGCGCTGACTCGAACTGAACGCTTTAGCGAAGGGAAGGTCTGTTGCTGCGTTTGAGCATTCGTGTTTCTTTTCACAAAAGGGTACGCGAGATTTTTGGATATTAAAGTCAATATTCAATAATCTTCAGCAACTCTCTCGCGCGACCTGGAGCAGGATACGCAGCATTTTGAGTGCTACCCGACCTTCCAAATGCCTAACCCAAATACGACCCTCTTCAAGTCACCCCTCAAAACTACGGTGAAAAGAGGAAAGCGAGCTAAAAGGATAAATCAAACTAACGTAAAGACTATACCAGCGAGGTCAATTATTTACAACAATTTGATTAAGCCTGCAGTTAAGTCAATCTCCACCCTAGCGGTCACACCAGTAATTCGACCCACAGTAGGGCCGATTCAAGAAATAGAAGCTCATTTTGAAGACTAGAAGGTAATGGTCAGTATTGCACTCTTGTATCTTTGACTAGTTCTCTTAGTCTTTCATCCATAATAACGAAGTCAATTATACTGTGGCTATTTTCTTTACGCCAGGTGTACATGTGGATCATTCTATGTATAAACCAAGTATTTTAATAAATAGGCCGTTTTCTAAGCATAAGCTAACTAATTTTTTCCTGTTACAATTTTTTCATGTTGGATCCCCAGAATTACTTAGCACCCTTTCTGTATCTGTACCATGAAGTTGGACGCCGACCCATCCGTTCAGATCTCCTAGCAGAATGATTATTTCTGCATGATTGTAAGTACTTATTGTATCATTTAAAGTGTCCCAGAAGGCGTCTTTGACATCTCTCTGATCACTATCAACTGGGGCGTAGCACGCTATGATAAACAATCTTCTGATTCCTACCTTCATTCTAACCCACGGCAATCTGGGCGATACATCCTTGATCTTTGAAATGATGCCTTGCTTCTTCATTCATAATCTAAACCGCAACCCTTTTTCTTCGTCTGAGGTACACATAAAATATCTAGTTTTCTTACGTGTATAGTTTCTCGTTGTTCTCTTACCTCAAGATTACGGGTGGGGGGGGGGGGGGGGTAAGCAATGGAAACCGAGAGAGTCACAATTGATTGACGTTTTATACTGAGATGGTCACCAGCCCTCAGCAGCGTTGTATTAGGTAGGAGTTCCCAAGTTTCGATCTGCTAATTTCCGGCCTACCCCTAAACGACGAGCCAATAACTCTTTTTTTTTACGCACAAATTTTGTTTGATCATGATTTGCCGTATCTTGCATAGACCGGACGTAAAATTGAATTTTTGGATTTTTAATTATTTTTTGTGCAATAAAAATGTGAATTTTCGATTTTTCAAGAAATTCAAGAAGTCATTATCATAATCTTGTAGGGCGTGCGAAAAGAAACGATTTTTTCTGACTTTTTTTCGTATCGTGCGTTGTTTGGCTGAAAATCTTAATTTTCGTTTCTTTTTTCAGATTTTGAAAATGCTGTAACTCTGAAAATTTTCATTTGATCGGTAAATTTCATTGGAATAAATTGTTTGAATTTTCCATTTCTATAAGCGGCCGTACATATAATTTTCAAATTTTGGAAAAAAATTTCAAAATGCTCTCACTTTTTGAATTTTTATCCAAAATGGCTGGCTAGCGAACTTGACCTTTAGTTAAGGAGACTCAAATAGTATACCAAAGGCCAATAATCAGTCAATTATTTTGAAAGTTATCGTGTTCACAGACAGACAGACATACAGACATACATACAGACATGCATACAGACAGACAGACATACACATTCGTGAAAACCTGTTTTCTGGGTTGAGGGGGTCTCAAAACGTGGACATTTGACAAGAACTGGGGTGGGGGGTGTCAAATTCTACACAAATCTAATACCTTCTCTAGATGAGAATGTAAAAAATTGCGAATAAATACGGATTCGAAGTTCGTAATCAACAGCGCTACTGAATGGATCCCTAAATGGGAAACCAACAACTGGAATACTTACGAAAATAAATCTGTAAAGAAGAGGGCAGAATTCGAAAAATTAAAATCTGCCCTCAACCTGTTAGACGTGAAATGGGATCACATTCCCAGTCACCAAGGCATAGAAGGAAACGAAGAGGCAGATCGAATAGCCCGCGAAGGAATTGACAGAACACCCATTTCCCCTCAGTCCGAATCAGAGGAAGGGGAAAAAGAAGTGGGACAATAGGTAGCGAATACTCAACCGATTTTCAGGAGCGTTCCAGCACCCATAAGCGACAGCGAGTCCGAAGAGGAACTAGACACCGAAGGTGATAACCACAACCTGGACAACACGGAATTCAAGGAAAATAACCTGAGGAACGCTTCACAAAAGTCATTATCTCAATTTGACAAGTCAATCACGGATCATCGGATAGATACCTCTGGGGCCCAACCTGAATCAATGTACTGGGACTCCGGAGGCATGGAGCTTTTACCACCCATGTATCCGATGGAGAGGAGGATGAAATACTTCTCCAAAGACTAGAAGCTCTTGCTCCACGTACGTAGTATGACGATAACGCGTTTGCAGAAAGAGTTGAAAAATTTCTAAGAGAATACGAGAAGAAAACAAAGAAAACCACCGATCCGATTCCAATCTCTAAGGCAACTGAACCCGCTGCCAAAGATATAGAAACAGGATCACTAGACGCAAATGAAGCCAAACAAAAATCCGAAATGGCAAGAAAAATCACAGTTCGTCTTACGGGTCTAGCAGAACAAACTGAATCACCTCCTACTGAAACGCAAGTACCTAGAAGGTCGTGGTATCCATAACCTATTTCCACTAATCCTCGGGCTGCTATGTCCACTCCTTTTCCAACGGTGTCTGAAAAAGGCGCTCCAGTCGTGCCTTCCCGGAAAAGAGAGAAAACGCCATGACGATTAACACAGGACACAATGAAAGAAACATCAAACGTCCCTGGACATGTATCAAGCTCCCATATCAACGTCGAAATTCCCTACATAGATCCTCCCACTTCCCCTTTAATTTCTGAGAATACAATATTCTTAGAAGAGGAGACCATGGAAACTAACTCGAATTCCCAAAAGTAGTTCATCAATGGACAGAACCATTGACGTATAAACTAGACAACTATGCTCATTTTACATCTGAGGATTGTGAGCCTACAAATTCTATAGCAACGCTTTTGATTGCTACCGATCGTCTTGATTTTCAAGACGCTTGGGAATGCAAACCTGTGAAGGGTCATGTCTTGAGCGCTCCCCACGGTCGATGTAAGACCTATTCGATCGTGGTCAAAGGAAAACACATCGATGAGCTGGATTGGAGGGATGTGTCTCTAGGACTGCAAAACCTTTCCCTAGCACTAGTTCAGAATAAGCATACAAGCTGTCGAACAGCCAATTCCGGCGAGTTGCTGGGTCCTTACCCTCAGAATAAAATAGCCAAACTATTAACGAAGGTAGATTGTGCCGCCCCTGGCACAAAAACCATTTTTCATGGTCGATTCGAAGCTCCCTCAATTGAAGTACGATCAAAAATCATTGCAGAATGCCACGGTAACCTAATAGGTGGACATAAAGGGATCACAAAAACCTATAGGCGAATTAGGGAAAGATATACTTGGCCAAGACTCCGCGGCGATGTCACCGAGTACATCCGTAACTGTAAGAGTTGCCCACTACTCCCATCGGGAATCGACACATTATAAAGATGCAGGACAATTTCAGTTAATACTGTATCGCCGTCCCTATACCCAATCTAAAAACAACCATGGTAGCCCACGCGGTAGCGGTCCACCATCTTTCCCAGTATGGTGCACCAAGGTGTATACTTACCGACAGGGGAGGATGTTTCGTTAGTAAACTAATGAAGAACCTAGAAGACATCTTTAAAGTGAAGCAGTCAACCACTTCGGGCTATCGCCCGCAGACTAATGGGTGATTGGAACGCAGTCATATTGTGCTAACTGACTACATTAAACACTATGCGGTCGATTATGACGATTGGGATCGATTGCTCCCATTCGCCATGTTTGCTTACAATACGTCTGTGCACGAAGCAACAAACTTCACCCCATACGAGCTGGTATTCAGCCGATTGGCCAGAATACCTAGCTCTTTCCCTTGGGAAGCGGATTCAGAAACTTACGGCACCTATCTCCGGGACTTAATCACTAGATTGACCGAAATCCAGCGTTTAGCCAGTCAAAATCTGAGAAAGGCTAAGCTGCGATCAAAGGAAGTCTACGATAGAAAGGTCCGACCCTTGAATGCAAAGATAGGAGATAAAGTATATGTTGTGAAAGATGTCAGAGATGGGAAATTCGATAGTGGAGCCCATGGTCCTTACACCATAGTAGAGTTCACCTCGCGTGATGTGATCTTGGAAACCGATTATGGAAAACTTTTTTCCAAGCATGCGGATAAACTTCTAGGAACCCATTGTTAGGGATAAAAGAAGGTTGTGATCAACATGCAAAGAAAAATACTGAAGTCGGACATGCGTCTCGCAGAACCAGAAGGTATGCAATAATTGGCAGTAAATCTGGATTTTGGGGACGTACGTTCGACTTCACGGTTAATTGTTTAAGGTATAACGCTGTAATTTTCTGTTGATAGGTTCTCTGTTTTTTGAACATTCAGCAATATGGAAAAACTATGGGTGACGTTGCTGCTAATTCTCTCTGCATCCAGCTAACAAAATTCAGAAGAGCTCACATACAGGATCACGTCCTTGAGAAATAGCACGGGGCTTTATTATGAGCAATTGGGGATCATGAGACGAACTGCTGGAACTTAGAGGGTCACCATTTTCTTTGACGTGGGAAAAATTCAGAGTTCACTGGCAACCTATGAGCAGCTGTTCCATCGTCTGTCAGCTCATTGTCCGTCAGGATTCGGAATTCTGTGTCTACAAACGATCTCCGACTATGGTTTAGACGCTAAGAGGGCAGTGGCAGAACGGCTAAGGAAGAAGGTAGCCAGACACGCTACTATGAATATTAGGTGGCCTAATTGGACCTGTGGCCGGATTACTAGCGTACGATGAGGGAAAAGCCATTGAAACGAAAATCGCAGAACTTAATGAGCTCCAAGGAAATATATCATATATAGTTGGCAGACAAACACACGTGGCGTTGGCACAGTTGGAGAAAATTTACAAGTTATCCCACAGCAATAAGAAGAAAATAGCCTTCCACGAGAGACAACTCTCCCAAAATATCATGAAGTTGGACAATGTACAACGTGATGTTGCTGAATTAAAGAATGTCGAAAGTCTAACTCGCGCTTTAAGAGTAGTAGGCGCCAGTATCGATGCCTAACTCCGAGCAGCCAGCCGAATCCTTGAAGTCATTCATGCCTCCCGCCGAGGTCGTATGCATCTCTCGCTTTTGACGTTAGAACAGGTGGAAACAATATACCTTGACATCGAAGACCATCAACAAGATGTTGATTCTCCAATTCCGGGACCGCTGGTGGATCTAGAGGAATTGTTAGGCAATTTCAAAGTCGAATTCAAAAACTTCTGAGAAATTGCCGATTGTAGTTAATATTTGGAATAGCTGGGAGATGGACAATAAGAAGACATGCGAATTTAAACGCACTCCATGTCATCTTAGTTAAAAAAACAATTGTTATTCTCTCCGTTAAGACAAATATAAACGCGCGTGTGAGGGGACGTGTCGGGCAACTACGTGTGAAAACGTGTGTGACGCGACTGTGTTAAAATGGACTAGAGTTGTCTCAATGACAACGGAAAATTAATCCAATAAACATCGGCCCTTTAGAAAAAGCGAAAGCTCAGGGTTTCCAAGACCATTACCTGCCCCTTTTCTAATAAAAAATAAGGCTTAAACGCATCTCAGGGTACCATCGTACCTGACTTGGCCTAGCGAACCTTTTTTATTGTGCGGTGCTCCGCCTCGAGACAGCTCGACGAAGCGCTGTGGTGCTCAACCGGAGGCTACTGTGTACGTACGCGCGCACGATGGTACCTTTCAAATTTAAATGGCTCTGTTCCGACCTCTATTTCCACCGGAGGCTACTGACTGTGTACGTTGCGGTGGTAAAGCAACGTACGTAACGTTAAAGTCAACGTTTACAATTGTTGGATAATTAAATGATTGAATAAATAATTGAACGAAGGAACGGATAATTAAATGATTGAATAAATAATTGAATGATTAAATGAATAATTAAATGATTGAATAATTGAATAAATAAATGAATAATTAAATAAATAATTAAATAAATAATTGAATGAATAAATGAATAATTAAATGATTGAATAAATAAATGAAGAAATGATGGTACCTTTAAAATTTAGATGGCTCTGTTCCACACCACCATGGATGTCGAGACTGAGGCGCGTTTTCTTTACGTGGTAATCCCCAGTAGGTCTAACTATTCATTCATTCATTTATCCAATCATTCAATAATTCAATTATTCATTTAATCATTCAATTATTTATTCAATCATTTAATTATCCATTTATTCGTTCAATTATTTATTCAATCATTTAATTATCCATTTATTCATTCAATTATTTATTCAATCGTTTAATTATCCATTTATTCATTCAATTATTTATTTAATTATTTATTTATTTAATTATTCATTTATTTATTCATTCATTTATTTTATTTATTTATGTTACTTTTCAATTACAGTTAGCCAACAATTTTAAACGTTAACGTTAACGTTACGTACGTTGCATTACCACCGCAGCGTACACAGTCAGTAGTCTCCAGTGGAAATAGAGGTGGGAACAGAGCCATTTAAATTTTAAAGGAACCATCGCGCGCGCTTACGTACACAGTAGCCTCCGGTTGAGCACCACAACGCTTCGTCGAGCTTCGAATTCGAGCTCGCTCGAGGCGGAGCACCCCACAATAGAAAAGGTTCGCTAGGCCACGTCAGGTACGATGGTACCCTGAGATGCGTCTAAGCCAAAAATAATTTTGAAATTAGTGAGGGAACTCGGTGAGTACTTAGTATCATTCCAATTTTTATTGTCTACATGCATATTTATGTTAAATTAACGAGAGATAAAGTGACATTCCTTAATACATGTTTAATTGTTTATTGTGGAAAATAACATCCCTTCACTAATAGTCAGGAAAATTATTTTCGCATGAGAACAATTAAATTACGTCCCGCAAAAATGATTAACGAAGCCTGACATTAGACTTCGTTCTGTTTGTGAAGCCTCCGCAACCCATAAGATATATTCAGTAAAAATGAAAATTTAATAAATTAAATACCAAAATAAGTTATCGGGTTGTAACATTTATCTTTGGGGTTGTTTAAAAGTTGTCCCATTTTCATATAAATTTACCCTAATATCCAGTTCACTTTGGAAATTAAACAAAACGGAAAATTAACTTTATTGGACGTACTAGTTTATATACGATCCGATAACACATTAGGACATGGAGTTTACAGAAAATCCACGCATATAAACAGATACCTGCATGCTTCGTCCCACCACCACCGATCTCAAAAGCAATCGGTCATCAATTCCCTTGTATACAGAGCTGTCTCCATAACAGATAAAGATAACTTACAAAAGGAATTACAAAATGTTAAACAAATCCTAATACAAAACGATTACACAAACAAACAAATTAATAAAGCAATAAGAGAATACACTCAAGAAAACAAGTCAACACATCCTACTAAAGAAAGAGAGAGAAAAACGACCACCATCCTACCCTACATTCAAGGTATCACAGAACAAATAGGAAGAATTCTCAACAAACACAATATCCAATCTATATTTAAGCCACCTACGAAAATCGCACAACTTTTAAAAAACCCTCCAGATAAAAAGAAACCTTTCAGTGATCCGGGAGTATATAAAATCCCTTGTTTTTCTGGCAAGATCTATATTGGAGAAACCGGGAGGGCGGTAAGTCATCGTGTAAAGGAACATGAGAGTAAAGTCAGGCTGAAACATTTCACGCAATCAGCAGTAGCTGAGCATCATATCGAAACAGGACATAGTATTTCATTTGACAAAAAAACCGTCGTCGCAAAAACGTACAATAAATTTCCAAAAAAACATAGAGAAGCAATCGAAATCTTGAAACACCCCAATAACATCAATAGGGACAATGGATATAATACCAATCCGATTTGGCTTCGCGTCCTCCCGGGTTTTTCAAAAAAGACTTGATTGGCCAATCAAGTTCGATCGATCCCCACCATGGGGCGCCATGGTCAGCGTTTCAGGTCAGCCCTGAAAAAGTGAACTGCAATGTTCACGAAACGTCGGCAACATTCATAGTTTCGCACACGATTGAAACCCGAAAAATCTTTAAATTTTGAATTTTGAATTTTAAATTTGAATTTCTTATTTACATTACTTTCGGACACATTTTTGCTTCGACACGTTTGAGCAAGAGTCTTCCCGCGCTGAATAATCTGACCACTGGAGATCCTTCACGCTGAAATGATACACTCATAAGCGCGATGCTTATCTCTACTATTTCAAAGGAAACTCACAGTAATGCGAAAAAAGTGAATTGTCTGTAAAGAGCTATTTAATGGCTTGAAACTCGCGATCATCTTGAAGGTCAAAGAGCTATAGTGCTTCAATTTACAGGGTTGAAGCTAATTTCAAACAAAATGAATATTACAAATAACGCCCGTGTCTTTTGATTTTCATATTGATTTTTTACATAAAATAGCTTTCTTTGTTCGGAAAAATAGTCATGTAATGCAATTTCTATTTGAAGATACATATCAGAAGAGTAATTAGGAACTTGAAGCATATTTTGAAATACTTGAAGCATGCAAAAGTTAGGCTTTAATAGATGTAGTATTTTTTTAAATTCTGGGATCATGATTTTTTTCTATAAACATTCTTTTTTTGTATAACGAATGATTTTTGAAAAATTAATCGGATTGAATTGTGCTTCGGCACACGTTTTGAGGGACCAAAAAGGAAGGTTGAGTTCGTTTATCAGTATTTTTTGAAAACGTTTCTGGTTTTAACCACAAAAAAATCATCAAAAATCACAACTAGCCTTTTCCGGTCGAACTGTGCAAGATACGTAAAAAATGCTAATTATTCAGTTGAAGAAGATATACAAAATTGTTAATAGACACTTTTTAATAGGAAGCGTGGTTTTTGATTTAATCGTAAACAAACATCATTAGGAATAGAAAAATTAAATTTTTGGAAAAACTACTCACGGTACGAAAACAATGAAAAGGCGAAAATTGTTTATCCAAAGAAGGACTACAATTTGTTTTTAATCACTTTTTGATAGGAGGCGTGGTTTTGTTTTTATTCATAAAAAATAACAATAAAAATAACAAAATTAAATTTATGGAAGAACTACACAAGATACAACAAAATGTTTAGTAGCAAAATTTTTCACCTGAATCAAATTTGAAAATTCGCTTCCGACCTTTTTTTAATAGGAAGCGCACTTTAGTAGTAGGACTATGCCGCCACCAACTCATTGGTCAAAAGATGGCGCCACCGTCGCTAGTTACCGTCACCGACAGATGGCACCACCGAACAAGGAAGGGTTCTGTTCCATGCTGAGTTACCGACAGTCTGTAAAACAGTGAGGTCGGTGATGCAGATTCCTGTTGAGGCCGCATTGCACCATCGGTCGGTAAAACAGAGTGGTCGACAATATCGAGGTTCTATTCTATGCTAAGTAGGTAAAAACAGTGAGTTTGATAATTGAAATTCTTTTCAAGTTAACAATATAAGGTTCTGTTCCATGCTACGTCGGTGAAGCAATGAGGTTGGTGATGAAGATTTCTGCGAAACTAACACTATAGGGTTCTGTTCTGTACTAAGTGACCATTGACCGGTAAAACAGTTTATTACCCTCAGCCGGTAAAACAGGGAGGTCAAGCTTTTTTATATCATCATTTTAACACATTTTAGTAAAGGAACCCATTTTACCATCAGTTGGTAAAAGAGGGATGCTGGTCATTTTCATATTTTCATTTCACTATAGGTCGGTATGCTAAGGAGACATGCTAAAGTGGTAATATCAAGAATTACCGACCTCCCTGTTTTACCGGCTGATGGAAATAAACTGGTTTACCGATAGATGGTGCAATGCGATCTCAACAGGAATCTGCATGACCGACTTACTCGGTAACTTAGCATGGAAAATAATTCTGCCTTGGTCGGTGGCGCTATCTGTTGGTATCAGTAACTAGCGGCGGTGGCGCCCTCTATTGGCGAAGTTAGCTAGCTATTTTGAATGAAAATTCAAAAAGTTAAAGCATTTTCAAAATTTTTCAGACCTTTTTTTCAAGATTCAAAAATTCTATGGACTGCTATTCATAGTGCTCGGAATCTCGAACAATTTATGCTGATGATTTTCTTCGATTAAAAGAAAATTAACAGAGTTGTTGCATTTTCAAAATAAAAAAAAAACAGATAAAAATGAATATTTTTAGGCAAATAACGCACGATATTAAGAAGTGAATATGCAAAATATGAAGAAAAAAAATAAAACAAAAGTTTTTCATCCAAAAAAGAGTGAAAACTCATTAGTTAAATTTTCCAACAAAAACCATTAACTTTCGACTAAGAATTTATATTTTCAACCAAAAAAGATTAAATTCTCACCAAATGAGACGAATTTTCTGCAAAATAGTTTCTATCAATAAGATTAATTTTTTAACAGAAAAGGTGAAGTTTCAATAAAATAGTTGCATTTTCAACGAAAATGATAAATTTTCAACTCAAAGGATGCATTTTCCACCAGAAAAAAAAGAATTTTCAACAAATTTGTTCAACGATTAATGAAGTTAATTTTAGTTCAAAAAAGATTTTTATAAATAGTTCCTACCAAAAAAATTTATTTTCTTGAAACCTTTCACAATTCTTAAAAGCTTTTTGTCGAAATCTTCAAAAACCTACATTTTGTTTGAAATTATTAAAAATCTTTCCTTGTTATACATTATTTTTAAATTCTTTCAAAGCTTTTAATTATCTTTAACAATCTTTTCCGACATTTTAGGAAATCATTTCAAATGTTTTTAAATCTTTTACAATTTTCTCTTGAATTTCATTTTTCAACATAAACAATCATTTGAAATTTCCCCAGGAATCTTCAATTTTTTTTTGACTCTTAAAATGATCCAAAATTCTTAGAAAGCTTCTTTTTCGAAATCTTCAAAATTCTACAATTTATTTTAATTTTTTAAAATCTTCTCAAGGTATAATTGAAGAATCAGTTCTGCATCACTTTCGAAATTTATTAAAATTCTTTGCGTGGTTTCAGAACGATCGATAATTTAGACAAAAATTAATGCCAAAATTCAACATGACCATAACTCTCGTAATTTTTAAAATTCTTTGGATACCAAATGTCTCTTACATAATACTATAATTTCGCAAAGTCTCATTGCAATCAAACGACCACTTGTAAATCCTGATATACATATCTGACGTAACTAACCCATAATCTTCATGCAGTAAGAATAAAAACAATATTTTTCCTAATAGTAACCAATTATAAAAATGTTCTTTCAACTTTACAATTTTTTAAAAATATATTATTAGGACAATATCCTGTTTACAGACGTTGCCACTGGCGGTTCAATTAACTGGGTTAAAGCTAATTTGAAACTTCTCATTGTGTATGTTTATGAATTACGTGACCAGGGGAAGAAAAGTTTCTCACTCCCAGCAGAACAAATCATTCCGAATGGACAAGAAGTTTTAGACTTGTTCCTGGTACTTTTTGATGACGCCGAAATGTACGGCTATTCAAATTTTGATCGAAAACCGTATTCGAGAATTCAACAATTAGCCAATTTTACGGAATTTAATTGGTCTGGAATATTCTAGAAATTTCGGATATAATTTAACAAAAGATTTGTGTGTCAAATTGCTATATTTGGATTTGGTTAAAATTAGTTTTGGTTAAAATTAGTTCTAAAAAGTTGAGAGTGCTGCAGTGTCTAGTGTATCATGTGTCATATTCCACATAAAAGATGTATTCATATTCGTGCAGTTAAATTACTTTTATGGAACAAAGCTACCAACAATATGCTTTCACAAACCATGACAAGCCCTAGCCATTTCTCTCAGTTTCATTCTATTAATTTTTCCGGTCGGCGTTTGTGGTAATTTTTCTAGGAATACTATTCCACCTCGGAGCTTTTCAGTGTCACCAAGAACTGAAGTCAACTTCTCGAGTTCCTCTTTGGATACCTGCGCGTACAGAAATAAACAATCTCAGTTTCTACCTCGTTATCTCAATCTCAGAATTAAATCTTGACAGTGTCATGACAATTTTATTCGTAATCAGAAAAATGTTGCTCATACAGTCTGTTCCACTCACGAGGATACGCGTTTTCTCGGAAAGTTTTGAAGATATTTTGTTCTTTTTTTTTTTTGCTTAAAAGTACATTCAAAGGGATAGAACGCACTCATCTAATAAATTGTCCAGTCCCCATTGTTGTCTGACACCTTCTCGGCATGCTCTCGGCCAGTTTTTCTGCATAACCGACAGATAATGAGTCAATGATACGCCATATCTCCCTGATATGTCGACAGAGCTGCTTTAAGGTGAACACACGCTTTCCTACAAGTTTCCTCTTCATTATACTCCACACATTTTCAATCGGATTACCATCGGGGGAACTTGCAGGCCAGGTCATCGTGTTAATGCCATTTTCACTTTTCGCCCAGGCAATGCGTTTTTCCATTTGGGTATCCGAGAGTAGTGGTTTCTGCCTCGTGTTACGGTAATGGATCTTCGCCTCAGCTAATCTGCGTCTTATCGTGTTCACGCTTACGTTTTATCCCTTTTCGGAGAGTTTGGCCTTCGCTTGACGTAGTCGCAGAGTGGGGTTATGCTGGAAAAGCCCGATGATGACTTTGTCCTCCTTCCGCGTCGTGGCTCGCTTTTCCACTTGTTTTTGCAGGTCGTCGACGTTTTTAGACTTCCTAAATCGCTGAACCCACTGCTGGACGAAGTGTTTAGATTTTCTGAACCTTTTAGCAGCAGCGGAGTACGTTAATTGGGGACCTAGTGGATGGGTGCACAAGAAGATCGCTTCAAAACGTTTAATGTAAACAGCACTCATCTTACTATAATTCGGCTCTCTACAACAGATCGAGCGATACTGGAACGAGTTGACTAGTGCGTTCTAGCCCTTTGAATGTACTTTCAAGCAAAAAAAAAAGAACAAAATATCTTCAAAACTTGCCGAGAAAACGCGTATCCTTGTGAGTGGAACAGACTGTACGCTCACAGAAAAAGTTATCATGCCTGTTTTGTATTGATCCACTTGAATATCTTTTTATACAAACAGAATCATTTGGCTGCAAGATTCAAAGTTTATTGCAAAAGACGAATGTTTGCTGCGAATAGATTCTTTTTGAGACAAATGAAGTTCCTTTCAACTTTATATTTAAGAGAAAATTCCATTTGTGTCAAGAAGCATCCTTCTGACACAAGAGTAAATTTCTCTGAGTGTATATGCAGACTGAAACTTGACTGAATGTCTACTAATTACCTCTGAATTTTTGGTCTTTACGACGAAAGCCATTGGATGTTCGTCGTCCATTGAGTAAGGTACAGGAACAACAGCAACGTCCAACACTTTCGGATGTTTGACAAGGAGACTTTCGATTTCTATTGGAGAAATATGATGTCCTCTGTATATTATCACCTCTTTTATTCGGTCCACAATGTAGATGTTGCCCTCCAAGTCATAATAGCCCAAATCTCCAGTGTGAAGCCAACCTTTGCAAACAAAAATGTATTTTTTAAATAAAAAATTTGTCATAATAAACACGAGATACAAACACACCTATTCATATCTGAATAGTAGGAAAACAAAATAATGATGAATGAAAATTCTCTCTTACCTTCGTCGTCAATTGCTTCTTTAGTGGCCTTTGGATTTTGGAAATAAGACTTCATCATATTCGTCTGTTTGAGAACAATCTCACCCTTCTGATTGGGTCCTAGTATATCTTTGCTATTGATATTTATTATTTTCAATTGTACATCATAGGACACGATTCCGCAAGAATCATGATTATTATGACCTCTTCGTTGTATAACTGACACTCCACCTAATTCTGTGAGTCCTATAGAATACATATGCGTATTTTAAAATATATACAATAGCGCACTGGATTCAAGGTGTCAAATTTTGATAAGAAAAAGGATCAAATCGTTTCAAAAATAGAAAAACAATCCTGTGTATCTACGTAGGAAGGTGTGAATGTAATTTTATTTTTCCATGTGTAGTTATGTAGTTGTCAGCTGTTTTTTCGCATTGTGCAAAACTTTGATAACTTTGATATCAAAATTTGATAAATTAGAATTAGATGTGATACCATAGATGGAACACGAGAAATATAATTCTACAAATTCGTATTTAGTAGAGGGTTAAAAACAGCTTATTGTGATACAAATGTGCAAAACAGGCGATTGCCGACGATTATGTCAAATTTTCACCAAAAGTGGATCAAAGCAATATTATTTTCGCAATGCTTGGTAGATTGAAGCACTTTGCACATAAATCAGGAGCATGGGAGTTCTAACTCTGTAGTTGGGTTTTCAAAAAAAGGTTCCATAATATAAAATTACCGTATGCTTGAATTATTTCACCATCAGCGTCTGCATTCTCCAATACACTATTAATTCGATTTGTGATTTCCGCTTGCACTTTTGAGCCGCCAGTCATAATATATTTTATAGAAGACAAATCGAATTTTGTCATTATTTTCTTATGATTTGAAGAGTTCCTTCATCATTCCTCTTCGAAGGAATACCCACTGCACCTACATACCATTAAACAGTTTCATAAGAAAAACTGAATTTATCAGAAAGAAATAAGTGAATTGATAAAATCATTCCGCAAATGCATGCTTCGCTTCTTCCAAGAGGAAATATGCATGTAATTATAAAATAATTTTATAGAAATTGATTTCCGAAAGTACACGAACGCGTTAAGTTGTAGAAGTTTGAGCCGTTATTAAAAAAAAAATAACAATATTTTTTTTAACTGAACAGAAACGTTGACAAGACAGAGCTTTCTCTTTGACGAATTGAAAAAAAACTATTAAAAGAAAAACTAGCTGTGAATTCGATCTCGAGTGTTTCCACTTTGTTTGTATTTATACTTATATGGTGCTCATTTCACGAGCACTTTGCTTCCCGTTAGAAAATGTACTTGCTTCCTCATAGAGGAAGCATGAGCTATTTTTTTCAATAATAGACAAACCGAAGTCTTTATTTTGCTCAATTTAAAAATAGAAATTTACCAAAAATGAAAAATTACAGAATAATACAAAAAATGTTTTAAATAAAAAGACAAATCAGACAAATCAAATCTTGGGTTCGAAATAATAATTTTTTGAGCTGGAAAAGGGAAAGGAAAAGTTCTGTCGCACACTATCCCTTTCCCAGATTTATGATTTCTTCACAAAAATTGTCATAATATTACTCTATTTGAACATTTATGATCAAAAAGTCTTTTCTATTCATGCATCAACTCTAAATTATGTCGATGAAAAAAGTTTTTCTGTTTGAAACTGATGATTCAGATATTATAAATGAGCAGAACTTCCCGGAACTTCAATAAAGTGTATTATTATTATTCTAGATCAATCGATTTGCCTTGAATCAAGAGATTTTTTTCGTTCTTGCATCAATTTTGAATTATGTTACTGAAAAAAAGTTTTACTGTGAAAAACCGTGTTTTCAAATATTATGCAATTTCACAATTTCCATAGTCTTCAAAAAAATGTATTAATATTACAGGTCAATCGATTCGTCTTGAATCAACACATCTTTTCTGTTCTTGCATCAACTGTGAATTATGTTAATGAAAAAAGTTTTACTATAAAAAAAACGATTTTCAAAATATATAAATTACCATAACTTCCTTTTATCTGATAAAATGCATTAAAATTATAGGTCACTTGATTCGTTTCGAAGCAAGGAATCTTTTATATTGTTGCATCAACTCTGAATTATGCTAATGAAAAAAGTTTTACTATGAAAAACCGATTTTCAAAATATATAAATTACCGTAAATTCCCTACACTGAGAAAACGATTCTTTTGATTCAAACAAAAAGATTTGTTTGAATACATTTTTTTGATTCAACACATCCTCTTCATTTCAATTAACAAAATATTTATTTAATTTCAATATATGGAAGACATTGAAACTCATTAAATGAAACAAATTATTTGTTTGATACGATTTGTTTAATTCAAATAAAAAATTGCATTGAGTCAAACAAAAATTTTGCTTAAACGTCTTATACTTAAATTAAAGAACTTATTTATTTGATTTAAACAAATGATAGTTCTTCATTTATCCGCCTTAGTGTCGGGGCACTGTAGCGCGACTTAGCTTCAGGCATTCAAAATGGTGGTGAATCGTTGAATGTATCAGCGTGTTTACTCGGAATGTGTAAGCGGTAAGAAAAAGCCTAAGCGAAGCCTCGAAAATTTAGAAGTTTCATTGGGCGAGCAGGATAAGAGTTGGCTTTCCACCAACTTCAGAACGTCGCCAGTTTTATTTTCACGTAACTTCAGACGTCTGTAAGAGAAATCGAAGTATTTGTATTGTTCCGAAAATTGCACGAAACTTGGGACCTAACAAGCGATTCGATCAAAAATTTTGAAGATAAGTTTATTTTTTTTCTATATTGTTAACCCTATGAAAACGATTTAAGGTTTTATTAAATAAAATAATGCAATATATACATGAAATATGAATAATAATACAGCACACATTCTCGAAATACCCGCTTTAACAAAACTTTTGTTATTGAAACAAGCAAATAATTTGATTGAAAGCAACAAATTCCTTTTTTGAATAAAATTTAAAATTTATTTAGATCGAACAAAACCTGCAATTAATTTAACAGAAAAAAATGTTCAACTTAAACAAGAAGTTTCTTTCATTCAAACAAAAAATATATTTAAATTAAAAATATATGGTCAACCAAAAAATTTGTTTGAATCAAACATATGTATGTTTGACTGTATAACAAAGAAAGAATATGTTTGATTCAAACATAATATATTTGATTCAAACAGATCTTTTTCTCAGTGTACTCTTTGATAAAATGAATTATTATTATAGGTCAATCGATTCGTTCCGAATCGAGGAATCTTTTATATTGTTGCATCAACTCTGAATTATGCTAATGAAGAAAGTTTTACTATAAAAAACCGATTTTCAAAATATATAAATTACCATAACTTCCCTACTCTTCAATAAAATGTATTAATATTATAGGTCAATCGATTCGTCCCGAACCAAGGAATCTTTTACATTCTTGCATCAACTTTGAATTATGCTAATGAAAAAAGTTTTACTATAAAAAACCGTATTTTCAAATATTATGCATTACCATAGCTTCCTTACTCTTCAATAAAATTTATTAATATTATAGGTCAATCGATTCAACTCGAATCAACACACCTTTTCTGTTTTTGCATCAACTTTAAATTATGTTAATGAAAAAAGTTTTACTATAAAAAACCGATTTTCAAAATATATAAATTACCATAACTTTCCTACTTTTTGATAAAATGCATTATTATCATAGGTCAATCGATTTGTTTCGAACCAAGGAATCTTTTATATTCTTGCATCAACTCTGAATTATGCTAGAGAAAAAAGTTTTACTATAAAAAACTGATTTTCAAAATATATAAATTACTATAACTTCCCTACTCTTCAATAAAATGTATTAATATCAGAGGTCAATCGAATCGTCCCGAACCAAGGAATCTTTTATATTCTTGCATCAACTTTGAATTATGCGAATGAAAAAAGTTTTACTATAAAAAACCGATTTTTAAAATATTATTGAGTGCTAGAAAAAAAATGCAATAAATATTTTTAGAAATCCTTTGGTCAGTTTTAAGATATTAGTGAGGAAAATAAGCTCTCCAAATTTCATCATTTTATCTGCAACCGTTTTCTAGTTATCGTGTTCACAAAAAAGCGTGACATCCACACATCCAGACATCCACACATCCACACACACACATCCGGACAATTGTTTAGAATGTTGTATTAGACATTTTTGAATTAGGGAGGGTTTAATTAAATGAATTTAAAAATTTTGAAAAATGTCACCATTACAAAGCTTCCTCTATGAGGAAGCAAAAGAAGAGAAATATAGAACATCATGATCAATTTGATTAGTTTACGCGTAACGAATTAAAAATTAATAATTAGAAAAAACCTCGAATTTTTCTACATTTCTGCAAAGCTCTTCCGTTGTTAGATTGTTCACGATAATGGCTTGATTTATGAACAATATACTTCATAATGTAAACAAACATCCGGATATCCAGTACAGTGATGAATTACACATCATAACCATATTTTCTGATTTATCGAATAAGCTACTAAATCGATACGTTATGTAATATAATCCTCGATACGAGTGTTGAACACCTTTGGGCAAACCAGTACTTCCCGATGAAAAAAACATTATGGCATCATCTTCTGGATTCACTGGATGACACTGAAAATTCTCCACTTCCTCCGCACTCTTTTTTTTCATAATATCTTCGAAAGACTCCAATCCAGGAACATTACCAAAAACTATGATCTTTGATTTGACATTCTCCTCTCTGAGTATTTCACTGAGCATTTTAGCTGCATCCTCGTTGGCGAAAATAATTTTTGGTTTTGTCAGATTCACAGAGTATTTTGCCTCATCTGAAACCAAGACGATTTCGACCTCAAAATTCTGTCCGTTACGTAATAATAATTCAGCGCATAATCAATTGATGTAAAAACGCACAAAAAATCGTGGGATATTACTTTGATCTGGAAGTGTGGGATCCAAGTGCTTGGCAGCAGAGAGTCATTCTCATTTTATTAACATGATCGAGATTTGGTTTCAGAATTATGTATGACCAAGGCACAAGTACACGGGTAAAATGACATGTTGCCACTGTTTGGTATTACACCAGAGCTTCGTTATATGCTCAATCTCTGGGGTTGCCTGAAAATAACCTTGAGCGTATATCGCTAAAAATAACTGAGTTTTATCATTAAATGTTACTTTCAACACATTTTTGTAACAATATATTCAAACTATAACCAAGTTTCACGATTACTGGGACCATCACGATTACTGGGACATTTACCTTATATCGTCACAGTCAGAAATAATCCTTATTTCGAAAAGACTGACTACCAGTATAAGTATCAAAAGGTATTAAAAGAGTCATAAATAATTGAATTTATTTATTTTTTGTATAAGCTGTTAGTGTATACATTATCTATAGATTTTATACTTTTATACTTATCCAAAATAAGAGATTATATGATTACAAATATAATATGCGTGTGTTTTTAGATTTTCTGCACCTTGTAATTTTTTTTGAGAGTTTATAACTTATAAATATGTACGCGTTACGGTTGTTAATGTACCGGAGTTACGTTCTGAATGTTCAAATTACCGAAATATAAAAAAAAATTAGATGCAATTTCCAATATTTTTCCAGTTATAAATATATGTGAGAACAAGAATTATAAGTAATTTCTTAGTTTCTTCATGAATAAACAAAAATTTTCAGACCAGTTTGGGTTTTAGAAAAAATTATTCTAAAAGTTGGTTTATTTGAACATTCAAAAATAACAGTATATATGATGTAGATTATGGAACTTCATTATAAGTTGTTAAAAAAATCCAAATGTCATTTTCATTTCATAGTTTTCATATATCTTAATAAATCATACCTGATGTGTTATAAAAATATAAACCTTATATTGTATAATGCTCTGTGCTCACAAGAAATTGATCATAATGAATATTGCGTTGATTCGTATATTTTTCGTTTAAATTATGAAAAACCGATTGATATACTAATATTATGTATAGTGAAAGATTTGTCTTAATATCCTTGTTTACAGAATTCCTCTCTTATGTCAATTTAACTTGAATAAAATGCGAGTGATTATAACTGTAAAATGTATATGAGAGATGTGATTTCCTTATATAAGCTATGTTAGTACATGTATATCAAAAGGTTTTCAGAATTCCTTTTATTTTCAAACTACTTGGATTCAAAATTAAATACATTATTATCATTGGTCAGCAGGATAATCAAATTTGGTTGAATGCACCTGGTGGAACTACAACGAATAGTTCCGTTTACTACAGCAAAACAGTTAAATCAACTAATTTAACCCACGGGCGCCTTCTGGAACTAGAAGAAGTAATAGCATATACTAAAAAAAGTTGGATAAGTAACTGGCATTTGCGCTTTTTGCAACCAGCAAGAAAGCTAATTTCATTAGGACAACCGGTCAAAGCAACTGCCATTTGGTTGCGGACCCCTCGCAAAACAACATAAAATAGTTCTATTTACTACAGTGAAATTGTTATACCAACTAAGATTGTCCACGGGAGTCTCCCAGAACTTGGAAAAGTAGTTTAATTTACTAAGAAAAGTAGGATTAGTAAATGGCATTTGCGCTCCTTGGAACTAGGAGGAGTAGTTACATTCACTAGGACAGCCGGTTAAAATAACTGCAACTGAGTTACGGGACCCTCGTAGAACTATAAACAGCAGTTTAGCTTATCAGTGAAAGTAGTTGAAGCAACAACTTTTGCCTGTGAAAGAATTGTGGGACTGAAGGAAGTGGTTGCATGTACTAATAACAGTCGTTGAAGAAACTGGAATCTAAAGTTAGTTTAAGTACACATATATCAATTGCTGCAACTAAATGAAGTAGTTAAAGTGACTGAACAATATTAATGTAAATTATATGTTCCATATGGTTTGATTTACTAACAAAACAGTTATATTCACTAATTTTACTACTTCATTTGATTATTATAGGTACAGTTGTTTTAACTATATTTGGCTCACGGGAGCATCTAGCAACTAGGGAAAAGTAATCGCAGTTACCAGGAATTTTTCTCAGTGCAATATTTTGTTGTATCTTGTGTAGTTTTTCCATAAATTTAGTTTGTTTATTTTTTTTGTTATTTTTATGATTAGAACCAAAACTAGGGACCCATGAAAAAGTGATTAATAACAAATTGTAGCCCTTTTTTGGATAAACAATTTTCGTCTTTTCATTGTTTTCGTACCATGAGTCGTTTTTCCAAAAATTTAATTTTTTTTAGTCTTAATGATGTTTTTCACGATTAATTCAAAATCCAATCCGATTAATATTTCAAAAATTATTCGTTATACAAAAAAAAGAAATCCAACATTGGTTAAGAATTATTGTCTTCTAGAAGTTATTTGAACCTCGTTTTTTTATTCCATGTCGTGCGTCATTCCCCGTGTGTGATGATGCAAGATTTAACTAATTTGAATGTATTTACAATGTTTGTAGAAAGAAATGACGATGCCAGAATTAAAAAAAAATAATACATCTATTAAAACCTAATTTTTGCATGCTGCAAGTGTTTCAAAATATGCTTCAAGGGCTTAATTACTCTTCTGACATGTATTCTCAAACAGAAATTGCATTACATCACTATTTATCCAAACAAAGAAAGCTATTTTATGTAAAAAATTAATGTGAAAATCAAAAGACACGGGCGTTATTTATAATATTAATTTTGTTGCAAATTAGCTTCAACCCTGTAAATTGAAGCACTAAAGCTCTTTGACCTTCAAGAAGATTGCGAGTTTCAAGAGATTAAATAGCTCTTTGCAGACAATTCACTTTTCTCGCATGACTGGAATTTTCCTATGAAATTGTGTTGATAAGCAGCGCGCTTATAAGTGTATCATTCCAGCGTGAAGGATCTCCAGTGGTCAGACTATTTAGCGCGGGAAGTCTCTTGCTCAAACGCGTCGAAGCAAAAATGGGTACGAAGGTAATGTGAAATTATCCAGCTATAATAAGATAGACTTATTAGTGTCACAGGAAAAAAAGAAGTGAATTTTTGTTCTGAGTTATTTTCAAGTGGGTAATGTTGCATTTTCTCGCATCGAAAAAAAATGTGATATAATAAAGTTCACATGGTAACCATATCCAGTGTGGCGGGTAAGCCTTATCACGTGGAAGTAATATCTGTTGCAGGTAAAGATAACCCTGTTATTGGGAAAAAGATTACACTTTGGTTTCTCTGTGCCCCAGCTGAAAATTCCTGTACAGGAAGCTCGAAGGATCCCCTACATGTTCCTGTACACGAACCTGTACAGGTGATCTTGACGGCTCCTGTGCAGGAATTTGGCGAAGGAAACTGTACATGATCCTGCAAAGGAACCTGTATACAAGCTAACCTTTGAATGATCCTGTACAGGTTCCTCTACAGAAAAGTGCATAGGATTCTTCACAGAAAGCCGTCAAAGGAACCTTTGGAAGGATCCTTTACAGGAACATTCAAAGGTTAGCTTATATACAGGTTTCTTTGCAGGATCATGTACAGTTTCCTTTGCCAAATTCCTGCACAGGAACCGTCAAGATTACCTGTACAGGTTCGTGTGCAGTTTCGTGTACAGGAACATGTGCAAGATCCTCCGAGGTTCCTGTACAGGAATTTTCAGCTGGGGCGGCTATATGAATTTTTTCAAGTGATTAACTGCAGCGCGCGTTATAATAATCATAACATCGCAAAACGCGCCATGTGCAAACATTTCGCCGTGGCCCCGACCGGGCCCAGATTCGTTCATATCGGGTCCTGATCTGGAAATCGAGTTAGGGCCAGGCTCATAATGAAACACCTAGCCACAGTGGAGCCATGTCTAGGGGCCTGATCAAACGCCCGATCTGCCCCCGCTCTGGCCCCTATTAATTTCCGTAGTCTAGCCACATAATTCAATTTTTTATTAGGAATTGAAATGCTGCAAAATAATTATAACCGCAATGTTGAACAAAAAGCCAAATCAGTAGAATTTACCTCTATTTTGAATACAACTTTGAAATAATATAAAATAACGTAACTTGGACCTCTGCTTTCGATTACCGTCCCACTATTTCGCATTTCAGAAAACGGTGCTCATATCGGACGAAGTACTTCCTCTTCTGTTGTTTCGAATTTTTCTCGAGCAAGATATAGAAAAAAATATTTTAAAAGTTTATTAGGGTAAAAAAATAGCACATAACTGTGTAATATAATTTAAATTATACAATCGATAATTTGTTATCTAGTACACATGTAAAAAATTGAAAATTCTTGAAGACCTCCTTTACCAGCATCTTTTTGACGACGGTAAACTTCATGACCATTTCGTTGCTAAAATATTTGTGTTTATCAGCTTCAGAGCTTTGTGAAGTGCAGTCTATTCCTTAGAAGACGAGTTCAGAGAAGCCTTCAGCATAACACGCAGAATTAGAAATATAACCTCAAAATTCCAACTTTTCATTTTACAAAAAAAGCACTTAAGAGCGAAAAGATATCAAATATTATAATATTTGTTGGCTCAAATGAGGAAACCAAATGTTCAAGTTAGAACTTGGATCCAAAAAATACAAGACAATACAATGAAATACACCATAAAATAAGTATTGAATTTACTTACTTTCGTTGCTTTCGTTTTCATCACGTCAATACGGAACGTTGCTGATTGCACGATGTTTAAGAACTCGCGGTGTTCTTCTGAATTTCGGCATTTATTCGAGGTTATGTGACATCTAGTGCATATAACATAAGATGGCGCTGCAGAGAGGCTAGATGACGTCACAGTATATAGCCTGATCTGTTACGAGTCAGGGCCACAGAATTCCTCCTATCAGGACCACACTGAAAAAAATGGTTAGTTGAGACAAGAAGCTCTTTATTAGTAGAGATGGTATTAGCTGGGACAATTACTTCGATGGTGGAAGTAAGTAACCAGTTTAGTGCGGAAAAAAGTTGCCTTTGTAATCCTACGTAGGTTATATTAGTAACGATAGTAATTCTAGTCACAACAATTAAAGTAGTCACATTTACCACCAATTTATTTTCCCAGAAAATGAAGTAGTAAAAGTTACAAGTTTCTCTCCTTGGCGACATTGGCAGAACTGAAATCTGATCGATCGTCGCCATTTTCATCTTAAACTTTTCGTGTATTGTGCAGTAGTGAAGTCGTTGGACGAATGGCGCGTGGTGGCGACGCATTATTCGCACTGCTTGTGCGCTGAGAAACTGCGTGGGCCAGCAGTTCTAGAAAGAACTAAATCAGTCGGCCTTATATTGGAGTTCTTGTGTACTATTACTGCAAGTCTGCACATTTAAATATTGAGATTATAGTAGTTTTTCATCAACATCACAATCGGCATGTGAGTGTATTTTTATATGACGTCTTATCAGGACCTGGTCTCTACAGGAAGTCGTGAGGACTCTCTTGTGTCCACTAATTAGAAATCACAGTAAAATCTACTATATTTTCAATATTCAGAAGTATTAAATTCGCCCTAGTCCACGAGCTAGTAATTTAAATAGTTAATTTATTAAATTATTTTAATTAATTCAAATTTAATTTGATTTAAATTAATTTAATTGAATTTAGTTAAATTTTTGGAAGTAATGGGAAAATATAGTAACCGCGTACTATAAAAAGGTCAAAACAAACAAACACTATATATGTGAAGATAAATAGATAAACTATATATTTGGATGAACAAAAGGAAACTGTAATACAATGCTGGATACTTTAGAATGGAATTGAAAACTGGAACTTTACTTTAAAACTTAAGAGTCTTTACCTCTGCGTGTTACCCGACGGCTTGTCACGACAGAACTGAACTATGTATTGAAAAGGCTCTCAGGCCCTTTGCCTATGGTCCAGAGAAGAGGGCACAGCCTCTTTTCTCTTCTCGCACTTTTATCACACTTAAATATATCGCAATAATCGTTGCAATTCCAACATAAGTTAATTACATTATTATGAACTTATTAATAGTTAATTAATTTAATAATTTCAATAGTGAAACTCAATAATTTCAGTAGTAATGACTACTATAGGCGAGCGGTGCACCCCTGAAAAGACGTATAAAAAAGGAGTTGACCGACAAGATAGTTTCGCCAGGATGAAACCTTTTGCATTCGATGTATTATGTTGCTGCAAACAAAAAACCTCTGTGACATTTTTTCGTACCAATGGTCAGTAATTTTTTATTAACAAAAAACAGGAAAAATTGAAAAGTATTAAAAAATCGATACGAAAACACATTAATTATATATTTTAGGCAACAATAAGCCATTTTTAACTAGTATATTTTAGGTATATTTTTTGTGAGAATAAATAAATAAATGAATAGCTATTATTATCAGCATTTCTTGCAACAACATTAAATTTCTTTATTTTTCATTCAAATGTAAGGTTTAATTCGTAATCTTCGATAACTATGTGATACTATCATTAATTAAAAAGTATACAGTTACTATATCAATAGTTCGCGATTCGATATTTTGTTTCCCGGCTACTCGCCCGCTCGTGGAGAATCGGTGAATTTCACGAGTTTTTGATCGCAAATCTTGAAAGGGAAAAGAAAGTTGCCAGGATAAAAAAAAATGTTGCATGAAAATGTAACTTTCGACGAGTAACCACGAATAAAGAAAATTCAAAAAGCTCGAGTAGAAACTGTGTTTTCGTATCGATTAAAAAGCGTTTCATCCTGGCGAAACTATCTGGTCGGTCAACTCCCTTTTACATTCTCATTCATGAGAGTGTAATGTAATCGTCCAAATTTTGTATCTCTGGTTTTCAACGGATCTTTACGTTTCGGCACTCACAGAGTCCGAAAATCATAACATTTTGTCGGTGTCTGTCTGTATGTATGTCTGTATGGTTACTTGAATGTTGTAGCCACGCTAACTTTTGGAGGATTTTTCCAATCGATTCTACCTACTTCTACTTAAAAATTATCTCATCAAAACTTTTGATTTCGACGAAAATTAGAAAAGTTATATACTTTTCAAAATTTTTACAACTTTCAAAAAATACCCAAGTGCGAATTGCCAGACCTGAACACACGGCCCAGGCTTGGTGCAATTTCGGCAGCCAAAGATCGGCTAATGTTATTGCGCCAATATCGGCATTTTAATCGGCCCAGTGTTGTGCCCGCACTGGCTGCCTATATTGGCTATTTAAATTTGTCGATCTACCGCCGAAGCTTAGCCCAGTGATGGCACATTACTCGACCAAGTGTGACTTTTATCACGGAAAAGCATGTTTTATGAGGAAGAGCCAGAGATCGGCCCAGACGCGGCGCATTACTGTTCCAAACTTCGTCTTAACTCTGGCTCAATATGTTTCAATAGGAAAAGCCAGAGTATGGCCCAGCAAAGGCGCATCACTGGGCCCAATATTACTTTTAGTACGTGAACCATATTTTAAGAAGAAGAGCTAGACTTCGGCCCAGACTCGGTGCACTGCTGTACCAAACTTCGTCTTTACTTTGGCTAAACATGTTTTAATAGGAAAAGCCAGAGTCTGGCCCAGCAAAGGCGCATCACTGGGCCAGTGTGACTTTCACCACGGCAAACCATAATATTGACAAAAAATTTTAATCGTTTAAAAATATGGTTCATATTCTGAAATGTCCAATAACTATAAATACAACTGTCGCGAATACAACTTTTTTCCTGTTTTTTTTTTTCTAAGAAAAAATTTCGAAGTTCCATCTTTATATAAAAATGTGAATGTTCAGAAAAAATTACATTTTATGTCTATCTTAAATCGAATTTCTATGAGATGTTTCAACATTTTTTGAAGAATTTTTCTATACATTTGACTGAATTGAGGTATTTACACCTTATAATGATGTGATTACAAACTTTCAATACCTCAATTGTGATTTCTACGAAAGTTTTCAGCATTCTCTTATGAATTTCCCTATATATTTTGTTAAACTTTTTTAAATCGAAGTTCAATGTAAAGTTTACAGAATCCTTGTAGAGTTATTCCAGGTTTGATCTAAATTAAATCCTGAAAGTTTTACAGAATATAGAAAATTTGTTCAAGGTTCGCTCTCATCTCCGACCCTTGAAATAGTTCAAGAAAGTTTAATGAACTTTTTTTCCGTGTACTACAAATGATGATTGAACAAGGTTTGTGCTTAAAAAAAAAGATCCACAAATTTGTTATTGGTCACTTTTTGATAGGATGTGTAGTTTTTGTTTTATTCGTAAGAAAGTACATTAACAGTGAAAAAATTATCCCGATAAGTGGGCACATTCTCATCAAAACTTTGCCTATTTTATTTCTTTTTCATCTCGTGTGTGTTTTTTCACAATATTTCATTGTTTTTATGCTCTCTATATTATTTCTAACGAGTAAAACAATGAAATAATCATCAATAATGCTCACGTTACTTGAAAATTTGTATTTTTACATTCTCATCTAGAGAAGGTATTAGATTTGTGAAAAATTTGGGGCCCCCCCGCGGGGGTGGTGTGGTGTCCACGTTTTGAGACCTCCTGAACCCAAAAAACCGGTTTCACGATTGTGTCTATCTGGCTGTTAGTCTGTTAGTCTGTTAGTTTGTTAGTCTGTTTGAATGTCTGTCTGCAGATTTTTAGTTTGTTAGCACGATACCTTTCGGAAGAGTTGATCGATTCGATTGTCCTTTGGTACACTCTTGTATTCACCTAAACTAAAGGTCAAGTTCGTTAGCCAGATATTTTGGATGAAAATTCAGAAAGTGGGAGCATTTTTAAAATCCAAAAATTCAATTTTACGGCCAAAATATGCAAGATACTACAAATGATGATTGAACAAAGTGTGTGTGTAACAAAAAAAGGAAAAAAAACAGTTATTGACTCCTCGTTTAGAGGTAGGCCGGAAATTTGCAGATCGGAACATGGGAACTACAATTTAATACAACGCTGCTGAAGGGTGGGGAGTAGATAGTGTATCACATTGTAATCAAGGGGTCGGTCAGATTATGAATAAAGAAGCAAGACAGCATTTTAAAGATCGAGGATGTATCGCCCAGATTGCCGTGGGACATTTTAAATGATACTATACGTACTTGTGATCCAGGTGAAAGAATCATTCTGCTAGGAGATATGAACGGACGGTTTGGCGTCCAACGTCAGGGTACAGATACAGAAACGGTGCTAAGTAATTCTGGGGATCCAACAAGAAAAAATTGTAACAGGGAAAAATTAGTTAGCTCATGCTTAGAAAAGGGCCGATTTATTACAAATACTTGGTTTATGCATAGAATGATCCACACGTACATCTGGCATAAAGGAAATAGCCACAGTGTAATTGACTTCGTTATTGTGAATGAAATACTAGGAGAACTGGTCAAAGATACAAGAGTCATGAGGGACTCTGAATGCAATACTAATCATTACCTTTTAGTCTCCAAAATCAACTTAGGGCGGGGATGGAGAAGGAAGAGAACCAAACAAACGAAAGAACGCGAATCAAGGTTGAAAATTTACAGAAACCCGAAGTGCGGATAGATTTTTAGAATAAGTTAAACGAACGCATAGATAGGGCAACTTAAACAGCGCTTATAAGCAATAAAGATATAGAGGGCGCATGGACTATGCTACGGGATATCATTGTTGAAACTGCGAAAATCAACGTGAATAAAACAAAAATCATAATGTTTAAAGGAAAAGGTAATAAAACAATGAATGGACGTGAAGGAAGCTAGAGAAGTATGCCAGGACAGAAAAGTGTGGCGACAAATAGTTTATAAGAAGAATGGGAGTAAAGTGAATCACGCCTGAAACAAAAGACCTTGGATACTAATGGGCCCAAGTCGGGAACCACACATAACGATTTTTTCAGAACGCAATAATAAAAATGGCGTGTTTTCAAGCCTCCATAGACAAACGCAAAAGTACGCTTTTTGAGCGGCGGCTAGCGGTGCGTTGGATGAGTTACAAAATAGAGTTCAGTTAGCACGGCGTGACGTAGGGTTCAAAAAAGAGCTTTGTTTGTGCATGCCCGAGTATTTTCCTAACGCTAGAGAGAGATCGTGGTAGACAAAGATAGAAAGAGAATTCATGGCGGATTAGTCGATGTATCTAATGAAGAGTATAGCGTCTTCCTTTCGCCTCGCACATTATACTTTGTTGTCTCATTCACGCTCGTTAGAACAAAAATGCAGCAGAGCAAATCCGTACCTTCACTGACTCAAAACGTGATTTTGCATTTTTCCATGGAGACAATGAAATCACGCCATTTATGATTTTGTTCTGAAAAGTATCGTTCGTGACTCCTGCGGACTGACGGCTTTTCTTTTTGAAACTCGTGCCATGTTTTTGTAATCGTCTCCGGTTCGGGCGCCTACGGCACGACTCGTACAAAAACATTGCGCTCGTTTCAAACAGGCCGTCAGTTCGCACTAGTTACGAAATGTACTATGTGAGGCTCTTCACTTGGAGTGATCGCTAGAGAGATTGACGAGCCACCTGGGTCGGAGCAGTGTTGCGGGACGAACGTGTTATTTGAATAAATAACACGAAAATTCTAGATCAAGCTTAAAAAATCTATACTTCCTCCCCCACATTACTATTTTCCAACCGAGCGAGTCACGCCTATCCCGGAAGGGAAATGGCTTAATGGTATAATAATAATTTATGCTCATGGTACTTGAGAATTCGAACAGTTTATTGTATTTTTACATTCTCATCCCCCCCGCCCGGTTTTTGTCAAATGTCCATTTTTCAATAATCATTTAAAAATTTATCATATATATGTTCCAGCAACAACTTAGATACTTTTTTTCGCCCCTTTTTAGATAGTTGGAAAAAGTCATTTTGATTGTATGGTTTATTAGAAAGATACGGAAATGTACGCTGAAGTGAAGGAATTTCCTTCTTCATTTTAGATCAAATACAAATTTAGTCATTTTTATGTGAAGAACATAGAACATAACATATTGTCGTTGCGAAGCGCGACAACCAAATCGCGCGCTCAAACTTTTGAGTTCCCATTAAACGATGAACAGAAACGAGCGTGGAGCGCAAGGTTTACATGATTTTTAAACTAAATATCGAGCGCGAAGAGCGAGTGTCTTGATGAGAATGTGTTCCTTAAGGTCGATAGAACCGTAAGTAAATTAGTTCCTCTTTCTATGTAAAACATACATAATTAAACCAAAAGCAGGCCAGAACGATGAAGATAACTAAGAGAGTATGAGCCCGCGAAGCGCGCAATAGCAATCACACGAAGTACGAAAACCCAGAGGAACCGAGCTTATAGCGTTAGGAAAATGTGTCCGAACGCGTAGCGCGAGATAAATATATCATCGAGCGCGAAGCGCGAGATCCAACAGGTGCGCGCCCTAGGCGCGCTCAAACTTGCGAGTGAAGCGAAAAAATTTGTCTTCAAATTCCCTTGAATGAAGAAAATTGTTTTCCTGGATATAAATAAAACTTTGATTGAGTCAAACGAATTTTAATTGATTCAACCTAATTTTTTTGCTATATTAATTGACTAAACTGTAGGTCCGTTTAGCAATCGGTTGTCAATAAGAGGCCTGAAGTTTCAACTTTTACAGGTGCTTTTTCACCTTCACGTTAGCGTAACTTGTTTTAGGATTATCCGATTGGAATTTTGTTGTATTATTTTGGAAAGTTCTTTTCATTTACTTCAAGACCATCTTAGCAATTGTAGCAAAACAAATTCAAAACATATTTAAGGAGAGAAAGTGCTACAAAAAATTTGTCAAGATTACAATTATTAAAAAATTAATACATTTTTTTCATAGACATAACTGTCACGTGGAAAGTATAATAAACGTTGCAACGTATAATGCAAAACACATAATTGTTTTTCAGGAAGCACCTCTTTTCGTCATTGAAAATAACATCATAAAAGCTCAAACTCTGCCTCCCCTGAAAGAAGACGAACGTCTGAATGAAATACTGTTGGACAATTTGAAGAAAAATCCAGACTTTGTTGGACAAGTAAGTATATACATTTAAAAATACTTTTTCTAACTGAAGCGGAAAATGCTGATACTTGAATTTGTAGATCGATGCTCAAACAGGAGAAACCAGGACATATGGAAAATTAGCCGATGAAAGCATTCGCTGTGCAATATGGCTTCGAAAGGAAGGCATAGGCCCAGGTGACATCATCTCTCTCTGTACTCACAATAACATTGCAGCATGGGTTCCTTTTTGTGCAACTTTTTACATCGGAGCAAATCTTAATCCGTGGTTCCACGAATGGACACCTGGTAAAGTGCCTCTTGAAAAATTAAATTATAATATATTTATTGAAAAGACTGACCAACGACATAATACTGGGCCCATACTGGATCATACGAGAACATACACACACACAGTAAATCCTAGTACCACAGGAATTTTTTTTTCTCAATAGAGTTCATTTTACTCCCGAATACCTCGTATGTCCCCGCTTCATGGAAATTTTCTGGAATCTTTTCTCAATCAATTTTACCCGTGTGCTTGTGCCGTAGTCATATTTAATTCTGAATCCAAATCTCGATCATGTTAATAAAATGAGAATCACTCTCTGCTGCAAAGCACTTGGATCCCACACTTCCAGATCAAAAAGTAATATCCTAAGATTTGCTGTACGCTTTTAAATCAATTGATTATGCGCTAATTTATTATAACGTAACGGACAAAATTTTTGAGGTCGAAATCGTCTCGGTTTCAGATGAGGCAAGATACTTTGTGAATCTGACAAAACCAAAGGTTATTTTCGCCAACGAGGATTCAGCTAAAATGCTCAGCGAAATACTAAGAGAGGAGAATGTCGAATCAAAAGTCGTTGTTTTTGGTAATGTTCCTGGATTGGAGTCTTTGGAGGATATTATAAAAAAACAGAGTGCGGAAGAAGTGGAGAATTTTCAGTGTCACCCCGTGAATCCAGAAGATGATGCCGTAATATTATATTCATCGGGATCTACTGGTTTGCCCAAAGTCGTTCAACACTCCTATCGAGGTTTACATTACAATACGTATCGATTATGTAACTTATTTGGAAAATCAGAAAATATGATTTTGATGTGTAATTCATCACTGTACTGGATATCCGGATGTTTGTGTACATTATGGAGTATATTTTCCTCATATCAAGCTATTATCGTGAACAATCTAACACCGGGAGAGCTTTGCAGAAATGTCGAAAAATTCAAGGTTTCTTCAATTTCTTATTTTTTGTGCGCAAATTGATCAAATTGATGATGATGTTTTGTATTTCTTTTACTTTCTTTCTTCTAATATTCTTTTTTTGCTTCGCCAAATTATGAACATTTGAATCTTGAATGAATTTCTCATCTATATAGAATCAAAGTATACACATTGCTCAATGATTTTATTAATTCACTTTTTCCTTCCAATGAACCCAGTTTTTCTTATTGAACTTTTTAATATTATGTAGGTGCGGTTAATAAGAATTGGGACAAGACTTGTAGATGAACTCTTCAAATCATACGAAGTAATGACAACATTCGATTTATCTTCAATAAAATATATTTGGACTGGCGGCTCAAAAGTGCGAGCGGAAGTAACAAAACGAATTAATTGTGAATTAAAGAATGCTGGCGCTGATGGTGAAATAGTTCATGGATACGGTAATTTTACATAATGAAACCATTTTTTGTCAACACCCACCTACAGAGTAAGGACTCCCATGCTCCTAAATTACGTGCAAAGTGCTTCAATCTACCAGGCTGTGCGAGAATAATATTGCTTTGATCCACTTTTGGATAAAAATTTGACATAATCGTTGGCAATTGCCTGTTTCGCACATTTGTATCGCAAATAGCTGTTCTTTGCCCTTTACTACACATGCATTTTTAAAATTATATTTCTCACGTTCCATCTGTAGTATTACACCTAATCCCAAGGTAAAAAATTTTGATCCAAAAGTGGATCAAAGCATTGCACAATGCAAACAAAAAACAGCTGAATTTGAAATTTACATTCACACCTTCCTACGTAGATTTGCGCAGATGGTCATGATTGTTTTTCTATTTTTGCAACGATTTGACCCACTCTTGGATCAGAATTTGACCCCTTAAAATTCAGTGTGCTATTGTATATATTCTAAAATACGTATATATGTATTCTTCAGGACTCACAGAATTAGGTGGAGTGTCAGCTATACAACGAAGAGGTCACAATAATCATGATTCTTGCGGAATCTTATCCTATGATTTACAATTGAAAATAATAAATATCAATACCAAAGATATCCTAGGACCCAATCAGAAGGGTGAGATTTTTCTCAAACAGACGTATATGATGAAGTCTTATTTCCAAAATCCAAAGGCCACTAAAGAAGCAATTGACGACGAAGGTAAGAGGGAATTTTCATTTATCATCATTTTATTTTCCTAATATTTACATACATATGCGTAGGTTTGTTTGTATTTCGTGTTTATTATATACAACTTCTTCATTCAAAAGATACGTTTTTATTTGCAAAGGTTGGCTTCACACTGGAGATTTGGGCTATTATGACTTGGAGGGCAACATCTACATTGTGGACCGAATAAAAGAGGTGATAATATACAGAGCACATCATATTTCGCCAATAGAAATCGAAAGTATCCTTGCCAAACATCCCGAAGTCTTGGACGCTGCTGTTGTTCCTGTACCTCACTCAATAGACGACGAACATCCAATGGCTTTTGTTGTAAAGACCCAAAATTCAGAGGTAATTAGTAGAAATTCAGCCAAATCATAGTCTGGATATACACTCAGAGAAATTTGCTCTTGTGTCAGAAGGATGCTTCTTGACACAAATGGAATTTTCTCTTAAATTTAAAGTTAAAAGGAATTTCATTTATCTCAAAAATAATCCATTCACAACAAACATTATATCGTTTTCAAACAAACTTCAGATAATCTTGTAGCCAAATGATTCTATTTGTCTAAAAAGATATCCACGTGGTTTAAAACAAAACCGGCAAGACAACTTTTTCTCTGAGAGTATGAGCAACATTTTTCTGATTACAAATAAAATTTTCATGACACCCGAGTCGAAATATAGATCCTACTTTGACGCTCTTCACGCTATCATTTGTAGGGGCTAAGGTTTCAAAGTAGAGGCTATTCCAATGCGATTTTTGCCCCTACTTTGGCGCTCTAATGAGCACAAATTTCCAAATCTTCCACTTGGAGCGTCAAAGTAGAGGCTCAGTGTTTGCCCCTACTTCAATGCTCCACATTCTACCTTCCCGCACAAAATAAAATTATTTGAATAAAGATTAAGAAAAGTAGAGTAAGACGAAAACATAGCGACATTTACGCAATATTTTAAGTTATTTTGCACGATCATTCAATAACAATTTCTTATTGAGCGTTGAAAACAACGTGTATCTTTTAATGGATAAATGAATATACAAAATAATTTTGGTTTTTTTATTCGTCAACAAATCCTAAGTTTTATGCAACTTAAAATGAAAACTGCTATTCGTTGTTAAATGAAGATGCAAAATGTTATGAAATATGTACGCAATATCACAGTGTCCTCGTTTCACTCAACTTTTGTTAATCTTTCGTCAATTAATATGTTTTTCGTGCACTTTTATATTACTTTCGCTGATGAGTTATAAATCCTTTTTTCCTTATAATTTTTTTATTAGAATCTTTTAAAATAGAGTGAAGTAATTATTGATATCACAAAGTATCAAACTATTATAAACCAGTAACAGTGTGTTTTAAAAACGAACGAAGTTCTATAATCAAGTAAACCATATTATGATATAAATATCGAAGTACACATATTATAGAACAGCATAAGTTTGATTATCCTGCTTGTTTATACATTTTTATATTTTTTCAAAATAATAAATCTATAATAATCTCAAGGAAATAATTATTACTACAATAGTACTAAGTAACAAAATAAGGTAAGGTGATGGCCCCCTTAAATTAAAATCTTACTGTGTTGTACTCTTAATAAAAATTGTAAAATAAAAATGAAATCTGGATAAGAGAATAGTGAAAGTTGAGAGAATTTCAACATCGAAGAATTGGTGCCATCGCCCTATTCAATGTTTTTGCTTTAATAACATATAGTGATCTTTTATAAAATCTTAAATAACAATTATGTTGAATTTTGGCCATGACCTTTATAACTTTGAATTAAAAAAGATATTTATTATTTTCTTTCATATTCAAGTAGCGTTTATCGTCTCCTTTGAAAATGCGATGGAGAATTGAAAAAAGGTGTTAAATTAACGAAATAACAGCAGCAGTTTTTCTCAAAAAACCCACCTATAAATATTTGGCAATTTTTTAACTTGTGCTTGGGTAATAAAAATAGTTCGTAAGTTTGATGCTTGTTGAATAACTTCTCTAGCGAGGAGAATTCTTTTTTTTTCAGAATCCAATTTTCTAATTTTTCTTGAAAACAATGACAGATACGAAAAAATGTTGAGATGAAAGTTTGCACGTCTGAGAAAGTTCCATGAAAAATGTCTCTTGTTCTTTTGCGATACTTTCCATAGTTTAAGAGAAAATTTCAAAAATCACATTTTTAGGGGAAAAAAATGTACCGGCCTCAAAAATGGTTTAGCTCGCATGGTGCTTATAAGATGCCTTTGTTCTATTAGCAGAACATTTGAAAAAATATTTAGAAGGATCAAAAGGGTGGGACTTTCAAGAAAATCTTTTTCATTCGCTCCTTCGAATTTTGGAAACATGAAAAAATACATTTTCTGGAAAACCTTTTTTATTCTTTCAAAAAATTTTGAAGAGTTTCTAATCATAGAAGAAAGGCTTTTAAAAGTGTATATAAATTTCATTTAAATATCATCACCAGGCCAGCTAAACCATTTTTGAGGCCAGGAGACATTTTTTTTATGTAATTTTTTAATTTTTCTCGTAAACTGTGAGAGGTGCCACAAGAAAACAAGATAAATTTTCCATAGAATTTTTTTAGACGTGCAAACTTTCATCTTGACATTGTTTTGTATCTGTCATTGTTTTCAAGGAAAAGTAGAAAATTCGATTGTAAAAAAAAAAATTCTCCTGCCTACAGAAGTTATTAAGCGAGCATCAAACTAACAGGATATCTTCATTATCAAAGTAAAAGTTAAAAAAATTCAGAAAAATTTAAATTTTTTTAAAGATTGTTGAGGTTTTTTGAGAAAATCGATCTTTCATTTTTAAAAAAACTTTTCTTAATTTTAAACCTCTTTTTAAAATTCGGTCGCGCTTAGAAAGAAGACGATAAATGCTATTAGAATAAAAAAGAAAATAATAAATATCTCAACGGGTCAAAAGTTATAGAGGTTTGAAGAAAAAAATGGAGTTTTTTGTTTTTAAGCGAAGCACCAAATTGAAATACGCATAAGTTTCAGGATTTTTTTCGCAAATCGGAAAAATACGCATCGCCTCATTTCCTCTAAAAAACAACATATTTTGTTTCGAGAGATTCTACGATTCTAATGGTAGAACCCGGCATGATTTGAAATGGATTTGGTTGCCTAAAGAATAAAGGTAAATAGTTTTAGAATCGAATGAGGAGAAATAAATGGCATAATAGGGTACAATTTTGAAAATAAATGCAAATAAAGAAAATTTAAATGGCGGGATATTGAAAAAAAATTAATAAAATAAGTTGTAAAAATTTAAACATTGTCAATATTATTTATTGTGCTATTGAAATGAAAACATTATTAATTATTTTTCACAAATTCTGTAAATTTTGGAAATAAGTATTGGAAGTTAATAGGAATAAAATTATCTTTTGAGGGTTTTGCAAAGAAAATAAGTAACTTATTATGAAGGAATATGTACACAAAGTATTTTTTGGTTCAATATGCGATAATGTAAAATAAAGTGATCTACTCACCGATAATAGCTATCACTTTTGCTTTCAACTGAATTCTACTTTTCCTACTTCTCTACTTTTCTTCGGAATCATTGAGAACTGAATGACATCTTGTTTGTTATCATCGATCCACCAGACCAGCGCAAACTTCTCTTCTCTTGAAGCTATTTTGGATATTATTATTTTATTATTTATCATGAAAACAAAGATATTTTCTTGGACTATAACCACCAAAATTGACATTTTACAAACTGCTGTGTTCGAGCTGGAAGGAAACAACAAAGTATTTGTTACGGGAGCGCAGGCGTCAAGGCAACGACGCCATGTTTGAGTGTGAAAATTTAAAATTTCAGTTACTGTATACGAATTGCAAAGCGAGTGAAGTAAACAAATCAAAGGTTGTATTACATTGAAGCTGTTAGATTCCAGGTCTAATTAAATAAGAGAAATGTTTATTTCCTTATTTCTAACGGTGTTTCTACTTTCGGGACCATTGTCGTTACAAACCGTCCAATCAGACAAACGGCATATGGTGCCGAAATTTCGAAATTTAAATATGGCAGTAGAGCAAAAAAGTTTCAATGTTACTTTCGATACTTATTGTGTAAAATAAACAGTTAAAAATTGAACCTCATTATTCAGTTGATTCCAAATTGCAAATTTTGGTCTCTTTTTCTTAAACTTCCATAACTTTGGTGATTTTAATCATAATAAGGTCTATTACGAATAATTGAAAAAATTGACCTTAATATCACTAAAATCACAAAAGTTATGAAAGTTTGAGAAAAAAGGATCAAAAGTTTCAATTTTAAATATCCCTTAAGTTTTTGGATTTAAAAAACAAATATTTTAGAGTTTTTCTTTCAACAAAAATGTGAAAAGATAGACTTTTGAAGTTAGAACTTTCATTCTAGACCCTCCATTCAACTTAACAAATTTTAAAATTACAATTTACAACAAAGATAAATATTATGATAATGAAAATTCAATACGTTAGTGTTAAGCCAACTCTCCTCTGAAATAGATATCTTGATATCATATCAAAATTTGTATCTCATTTTTGTTTACAAAAATTATTATGAAATCTTATACAAAGATTAGGAAGTGTGTACCGAGAAGGTGAAAAAATTATTTTTGAAATTTAGAGATTAAAAAGTGTCTAAGGAGGAGTTGAAAATATATAAAAAGTTACAGAGCGTTAAAAGAGAACTTAAAAATTCTGTGAAGATTATAGAGGTTTAAAGGAGATGTTAGTAAAACTCGAGAACGTAGAGGCAAGATCTTCAATGTAGGGGCTAAGACCTATGTAGAAGCAAAATAGAATAAGCAGCTTCAAAGTAGAGGCAATACTTCCACTTAGAGCGCCAAAGTAGGGCCTATATTTCGACTCCGGGCACTGTCAAGATTTAATTCTGAGATTGAGGTAACGAGGTAGAAACTGAGATTGTTTATTTCTGTACGCACAGGTAGCCAAAGAGGAACTCGAGAAGTTGACTTCAGTTCTTGGTGACACTAAAAAGCTCCGAGGTGGAATAGTATTTCTAGAAAAATTACCACAAACACCGACAGGAAAAATTAATAGAATGAAACTGAGAGAAATGGCTAGGGCTTGTCATGGTTTGTGAAAGCATATTGTTTGTAGCTTTGTTCCATAAAAGTAATTTAACTGCGGGAATATGGATAAATCTTGTATATGGGATATGCCACACGATACACTAGACACTGCAACACTCGTTAACTTTTTAGAACTAATTTTAACCAAAACTAACTTTAACCAGATTCAAATAAAGCAATTTGACACACAACTCTTTTGTTGAATTATCTCCGAAATTTCTAGAATATTCCAGACCAATTGAATTCCGTAAAATTTGCTAATTGTTCACTCGTCGAATACTGGTCTGTTCAAAATTTGAATAGCCATACTTTGCGGCTTCATCAAAAAGTACCAGAAACGAGTCTAAAACTTCTTGTCCATTCGGAATGATTTGTTCTGCTGGGAGCAAGAAACCCTTTTTCCCCTGATCACGTAATTCATAAACATACACACTAGGAAGTTTCAAATTAGCTTTAATCCAGTCAATTGAACCGCCAGTGGCAACGTGTATAAAGAAGAAAAATATAGCGTAGAGGTTCGATAAAAATAAGTGTGATAATGGGGTTAGTAAGACAAAGAGAAAATTTGAAATTAAAAACGAATAAGTTATTAACTTTTATTCTTACTACATAAAGAGTATGGGTTAGTTAAGTCACATACACTGTTAGAAGTAAGTTCATGAAATTTCATGAAAATGTTAGTGAAGCTTTCTACACTACGGTTAGTGAAAAACTCATTGAAATTTCATGCAACACTGAAATTTAAATAGCCTTATTGTAATTTCAATGTAAGTTTTGAAACTAGTTTAAGAGATAGTGCATTGCATTTTTTGTAAATTTTCATGAATATCCTATGGATATTCAATGTATATCACATACAAAACTTCTAAATTTAGTTTCGTGAATTATTTTTAAATTTTGTTCATATTTTCATTTAGGTTTATTAAATTTAATAAAAAATGTTATATAACGACTAGCATTATGTATAAAATAGGCAGAGGTGCAGGGCAACCACGTCTCGGTGAGACGCATATAGTTGCCCGCACAGCCCATAAAAAGGAATGAGAGCGTTTCGTCCCGGGTTTGCGCCAGCAAGCGGTAGCCGCCTAGCGGCGAGTCCCCACAGTTACTTCGTTTTTAATGCATGTTTATAAAACCACAGTGAAATTTATTCAGCCAAAAACAATATTTTATGTACAAGCAATTGAAACTGGTTTCAGAGTCAACTTTATGAAATTTCAATAACTTTTGCTTCAAAATTAAGTTTCGTGTTACTGAAAATTAATGAACTGGGCCTCAAATTAATTTTCAAAGTCAAATTTATGAAATTTCAGTGACATAAGTCATTGAAAACTGACTGAAATTTTAGGAAATTTCTAACAGTGTATGTAAATCAGGATTTACAAGTGGTCGTTTGATTCCAATGAGACTTTGTGAAAATATAGTATTATGTAAGTGAAATTTGGTATCCAAAGAATTTCAAAAATTACGGGAGTTATGCCATGTTGAATGTTCAATATTTCTGAAACCGCACAAAGAATTTTGATAAACTTCGAAAGTAATACAGAACAAATTTCAAAATTTGACATTATCATGCAAACATTTTTTTTTCAATTTTGACCAAAAAAAGTTGCAAAAAATGTTTTAATTAAATTTTTTTTTAATATGGCACTGTGTTATTTTTTTTTCTAGTTGGAATATCCGTACTCGGATGGTTTCAAGAGAATCAGAAAAAATGGAAGATTCCTGGGAAATTTTCAAATGATTTTTTGCGTTGAAAAATGAATTTTAAGAGAAAATTGTAAAAGATTTCAAAACATTTAAAATGATTTCCCAAAATGTCCCAAAAATAATTTGTTTTGATCAATGTTTTAACTATTTCGTTGAAAACTATTTTTTTCTCGGTGAATTTAACTGTTTTCGAATAAAAATAAAAATCTGTTTTGGACGAAAATTAACTTGGTTAATCGTTGAACAAATTTGTTAAAAAATCTTTTTTTTTTTTTGTAGAAAATTCGTCCTTTTATGTGAAAATTTATTATTTTCGTTGATAATTCATCATTGTAATTAAAAATGCAACTATTTTATTGGAACTTCATATTTTTTGTTAGAAAATTAATCTTATGGGTAGAAACTATTTTGCAGAAAAATCGTCTCGTGTGGTAAAAATTTAATCTTTTTTGGTGAAAAATGTAAATTTTTGGTTGAAAATTAATCTCTTTTGTTTGAAAATTGAACTATTTCGATAAGAATTCGTCTTCTTTGTATAAGCTTAACTTTAAAGGTTATTCTTGTTGTTAAAATTTACATTCGATGTATCTGAAGTCTTTAATAATCTTCTTCATTTTTTTCAAGAATATTAGGAAAATCATATTTATATCAGAAAGAAAATGAACTTGAAAGATAAATATCTATTCGAAATTTTTAGTTGTAGCGCGCGATTGATGATGCTATAGTGCAATACAAATGTAATTATATAATAATAATTAGTAAATAAGATTTTAATGTATATATTTACGAGACTGAACCTTCATTCCAAATTTTTTATTTCCACTAATGTTCTTATAAATGACAAAAAGTTGAAACCAAACATACACCGCAGTGACGGAAAATCTGAAATCGTTAACACGCTGAGAAAGAAAATTTGCAAAAGCTCGCTGAAATCAGAAATTTTATCTTCATTCATTATGAAAATTCGCTTTTTCTCTTCATTTTTTTGAATTTATGTCACTAATGATGTTTATTCATAAAATATCATAATACGATATTTGCTTGTTATTTTGTAAACCATGGGATATGTTACACAATTTAACCTTTTTAAGTTTATGTTTTCTAAAAAATGTTCTTCCAAAAATATATGTCCAATTTAGACGCCTGAAGTGATTTTTACTCATGAAACTTTGCATCCGAACTCAACATATGTGACCGTCCACGAAGAAAGGGACCTAATGCGAAAAGAATCGATTTTCATTTTCTTACGCCAATCGATAGTTTCTGAGTTACTCTTTCATTGCCATTAATCAGAAATTTTTTAAGTAAATTATTTTTCTTGTTATTAAGCTACAAACATAGGCATGATAAGCATACGCGGAGACCGAACGAGAGGCATACGAAAGCCAGCCCCACCACTTACCACTACAGCTGTACGCGACGTGTCCGTGAGCTTCACTGGCTCGTGCCTAAAGGTGTATTGGGAAGTGGAGGGGGTGCTTTTCGTAGACCCATCTCCACTACTCAAATGCTAGCTTGCTGGCTCTGCTACGATCGCCCGTCCTGTAAAATTCAGCTTTGACGCATTGGGTCCTTTTCTTCGTGGACGGTCACATATTATGTTAATAAAATTCGTTCATTATTAAATTAGCATCGCGAAACAATACTGGCCATATAACTTGTAACGGTTGCAATTTACAAAACACCAACTATGGGTAGTTGTTGATACGTGCGAGGATCAAGGATCAGTTATACCGATATCTATACAGGGTGTCCCAGACTCAAGTGTCTGGACTTATATAGCCATATAAAAATGAAAAAAATAAATAGAAAATTCCTTTTCCAAAAATCAGTTGAAGTTTTAGTTGTTTAGTTATAAAACATTTAAACTAGGCCAATCAGGAGCACCGTATAAACAGCCGTGTGTTCGTGAACCAGATTTCAACGCAGTGTTATCGAAGTGAGCGCAGAGGTGGGGTTAGCGACGGGAGAACACAACGTGGGAATCCCGTTCACGCACACACGGCGGTTTATACGGCGCTCCTGATTGGTCCGGCTTAAATTTTTTATAACTAAAAAACTAAAACTTCAACTGATTTTTGGAAAAGGAATTTTCTATATATTTTTTTCATTTTTATACGGCTATATAAATCCGGACACTTGAGTCTGGGACACCCAGTATATATAGCAATGGAAGGTAGGTAAAGGCTGACTAGTTCAGACGGCTACTACTAGAAAGCGCAGGACGTTTTTCCTCGAAAGTAAGCTCGTTCGAAACAGCTTTAAGGCCACCGAGTAGTGGATCACCACCAGCGGGTGAACAGCCCATCAACCGTTCGAGTGCTCTCTCGCCAGGTCCGACTTCTAGTAGTGCTGCTGCACGACAGGAAAGCGCTGCACACCTTCCGACGAGAAACCAAGGTATTTTTTTTATTTACACACAGTGCACGCTATTTCAGCTGCCGTAATTAAAAATCTAGGTACACCATCTCAGCTCTAAAAACAATTTTTTTGTTATTTCGGGTACGCGACCTCGGCTCTAAAAAATTTTTATTTTTCGGGTACGCCATCTCGGCCCTGGAAAACTATTGATTTTATTTTTCGGGTACGCCACCTCGGCTCTGAGAAATGCAATTCAATATGGATAACTGGGTACGCTATTTCAGCTCCAGATATTGATTTTGATTTGTGTTCTTTGGTACTCTGATATTTTTTGAATTTGGAATGTATTCCTCTAACTGAATCCTATAAACAAATTAGAACTACTTGTGAAACCTGTTATATGATATTCTATTTGTAAAATAATTGTGGATCTAATAATAAGCTTCCTTATTTTGAAAAATCTGTCTGATTTAATCTGCTTGCATATCCTGGGTCCATGATTTACAAATTATTCATTTTAAATTGAAACCTTGAACTCTAACAAACTTGAAGCAAGTTAGCCATGGAAATATTGGTTAAAAGTTGAATGCCTTTGTTAAAAATTCATTTCTTTTTGTTGAAAATTTAACTTTTTGGTTGAAATTTTTTTCTAACCAAAAATTTGATTGATTATTTATCTCTTTTTCTAAATTCATGAATTTTGTAGAAAATGATTCTCTTTTGGTGGCAAATTAAAATAGTTGGTTAAAAGATAAACTCTTTTATGAAAATGATTATTTTGTGGTTGAAGATTTATTATTTTAGTTAAATAAATTTTATTTTCAGCTAACCTGAAAAATGTTTTATTTCAATAAATTTATATTATCACAATTCATAATATGCATTGGTACTGAAATAACAGTATTTTCACTGTCTTATTTTTATAATAAAAAAGTGCGCATCCTTTTAAAAAAATGTCAACTCGTGTCGTTTTTCCATAAATTTAATTTGTTATTTGTTAAGGTGATACTAATTTTTGCTCGCTCAAGTTTATAATAATACATACAGAAATACCATCATCTCTTATTATAGTAGAATTCTTTATAACAGTACCCCTATTATCCCCAAATTCTTACATTTTATTTTAATTATAGGTGCAGTGTGTACCAAATATTGATATCGAAAGTCTCTCCGTGCAGGTGACATCATCTCTCTCTGTACCCACAATACCATTGCATCATGGGCTTCTTTTTGTGCAACTTTTTACATCGGAGCAAATCTTAATCCGTGGTTCCGCGACTGGACACCTGGTAAATTGCTCTTTATAAAAGTTAAGTTATAATATATTTATTAAAAAGATTGACCAATGACATAATACTGGGCCAATGCTGGACCAATATGGAGACAAAACCACCAGTCTTGGCACAGTATTGGCCAATAGCTAATTTGTCATTGGACAAAATAGCATTTACGGGAACATACACACGCGCAAAGTAAATCCTAGTACCAAAGGAATTTTCATATTTTCATTTTCTCAATAGAGTTAATTTTACCCCCAAAATTTTCTGGAATCTTTCCTCAATCAATTTTACCCGTGTACCTGTGCCTTAGTCATATATAATTCTGAATCCAAATCTCGGCCATGTTAATAAAATGAGAATGATCTCTGCTGCAAAGCACTTGGATCCCAAACTTCCAGATCAAAGTAATATCCCACGATTTTTTGTGCGTCTTCACATAAATTGATTATGCGCTAAATTATTGTTACGTAACGGACAGAATTTTTGAGGTCGAAATCGTCTTGGTTTCAGATGAGGCAAAATACTCTGTGAACCTGACAAAACCAAAAGTTATTTTCGCCAACGAGGAAGCAGCTAAACTGCTCAGTGAAATACTAAGAGAGGAGAATGTCGAATCAAAAGTCGTAGTTTTTGGTAATGTTCCTAGATTGGAGTCTTTCGGGGATATCATCAAAAAACAAAGCGCAGAGGAAGTGGAGAATTTTCAGTGTCACCCAGTGAATTCAGAAGATGATGGCTTAATGTTATTTTCATCTGGAAGCACTGATTTGCCCAAAGGCTTTCAACACTCCTATCGAGGATTATATTACAATACGTATCGATTTTGTAACTTATTTGAAAAATCAGAAAATATGGTTTCGATGCATAATTTATCACTGTACTGGATATCCGGATGCTTGTGTACATTATGGAGTATATTATCCGTATATCAAGCCATTATCCTGAACAATCTAACGCCGGAAGAGCTTTACAGAAATGTCGAAAAGTACGAGGTTACTTTAATTTCTTCTTTGTTACTCGCAAATTGTGCAAACTGATCAAGATGTTCAATATTTCTTTCACTTTCTTTCTGTTGATATTCTTATTTTACTTAGTCAAATTATGAATTTTTGAATGTTGAGGAAATGATATTTATTCAGGAAACCTTAGTCACAGCGCTTCGGACAACAGACTGACTTGGCTCACATTCGCACAGCCCGTGATCGCTTATCTTCGTTTTCACTCTAACGTATACTATTATACCTCTATCTCCGTTTACACATTTGATGTCTAAGTACTCTTATAATTATACCCTACAATTCCTCCCCTTCTAAAAAAAATGAAATCCTTCATTTTATTCTATTTTATATATATTTTTTCTTACATCTACTATTTACAACTTATCGTATTGATGAATTATTATATAAACGTTCAATCGTAGCTCCGTAGAGTATTCTTTGATATCTAATTATCGTTATTTTTTATTCGCGCTGACCTTCTTACTTCCGTGGTTATCGCTGGTTTTGGTCTGTGTGAATTTTTCTCTTTTTCATAAATTTTCGCTATTTTCCTAATTTGATTTACATGCCTTTTACAAACTGAATCCCCACTTTTTACCTCAAAAGTACATGGACCTAATTTTCTCACAATTTTTGCTCTAACCCATTTATCTTTTCCTTTACTGTATTCTCTTACAATGACTTCTTTCTCCTCAGCAAAATCCAATTTTCTATTACCCGTCTTTTTTTATTTAAGATGCTTGTTTCTCTTCAACTAAGATCTAGTTGGTTTAGGATGCAATAAATTAAACTTAATTTTTATTTCTCTTTTAAAAAAAAGTTTTGCTGGACTAGATCCTGTAGTTGCGTGAGGAATACTCCTATAATCCATTAAAAATTTATTTACTGCTTGTTCAAACTTTTGTCCTTCCCAAACCATCTTTTTTATATGACTTTAAAAAATGTTTACAAAATTTTCTGCAGCTCCGTTGGTAGCTGGATGATAAGGCGGAGAAGATGATTGTTTCACTCCTAAGTTTTTTAAAAAATTAGAAAATTCCTTACTTTTTAACTGTGGACCGTTAATCCGTTGCCAAATTATTTGGCAAACCAAAACGAGCGAATAGCTTTTCAAAAACTGATATTACTCTTTCCGCTGTAGTGCATTTTCCCATATCTACAATTTCTGGCCATTTAGAATGAGCGTCGATTACAATAAAAATCATTCTACCGCAAATGAGAACTAAAAAATCTGCATGTAATCTTGTCCAAGGATTTTCCGGCCAAATCCAAGGTGTACATCTCACTTTTTCTGGATTACCGCAATTTGCTAAGCACGCTTTACATTTTTTACTTATTAATTCAATATCTTTATCGATTCCTGTTCACCAAAAAAATGATCTACCGACCGCTTTCATTTTCTCAATTTCCATATGTGATTCATGCAACTCTTCTAACACTCGTTTCTTTAAACTTCCTGGTATTACTACTCTTGCTCCAAGCATTACGCAATATTTTTCGGAATACAATTCTAGTTTTCTATTGAAACATTTTTGTTCCTCTACAGAAAATTTTTGCTAGAATTTGGCCAATCGGATACTGTGTACAATAAAATTTTTTGTAGGATTTTATCTTTTTCTGTTTCTTTCGTTATTAATTGCGCATCTAAGGTTGGAATTTTACTATCTTCTACGCATTTCAAATATGTATAATCTGATTTAAAAATCTTTTTCGCATCACTAGAATCCGATTGTGGTAGTCGTGATAACCCATCTGCATTTCCATTTTTTTCTGACTTCACATGTTGTTCAGAATTGTTTTGAACTTTGCCGCCACGGACCACTCTCGCCT